>APFE030257978.1:94930-119663 GCA_000404065.3 Pinus taeda
ACCATCTCCTATTACCTTTAGCAGTATCCTTCCCTTTGTCATGCTTGTACTTATGAAGACATTTGGTAGAATAATGACCAACTCTACCACAAGAAAAACATTTGACGAAAATCTTACCTTTCAACCTTCTAGTGCCCAGTTGAAGTTTATTTATAAAGTACACCTCATGTTCTTCTGATATATATCCTGATTCCTTGTGTTATTCTTTTCCTTTTCCATTTGCACATGCTTTAAATGTGGCTTCTCTGACTTATGAGGGACCTCCTTTCCTCATTTCAAAAGCAGTCAAGATCCCGTGAAGTTGAACAATAGTTTAGAGTCTACAGATCTTGCTTCTGTTCAATGGAAGACACTTCTGACTTGAATTTAGCAGTTAGAGATCTTAAGATTTTCTCTATTGAAGTAGTGTCCTTTATTTCTTCACCCAAACTTTTCATGTGAATTACAAACTCATCTATATGTAGAAAGAAACTAGCAATACTTTCATCATTCTACATTCTGAGAGTTTCATATTGAATTATGAGAGTTTGGAGTTTATCACCTTTTACCTTGGTACCATCTTCATAACTTCGAATTATTTTGTCCCATATTTATTTTGTTGTGTTTAACTACTTAACTTTGACAAATTATGATTCTGTCAAACTTTCCAATAATGCATTGACAACTTTGGCATTGGTTTTATACGTCTTATTTTTTGCTACATCTAAGAAAACTGTAGCTAGATATTGGTAACCTCCTTCCACAATTGCCCAAACGTCCACTCCAAGAGACTAAAGATAGGATTTGGTTCTTGGCTTCCAATATGTAAAAATATTTACATTGAAGAGTGGTGGTTTGATCAATATCTTTCCATCTTCATTTCTCATAATGGGAGATATTCCTTCATGTGATCAAGCTTCTTTTGAAGGATTTGCTATGATCCCAATTGTCGGGAAAAGTACTAGGGGGGGTGAATTAGTATTTTAAAAACTCACAATAATAATTTTATTTTCATAAATGTATACATGACTTTACTGAACCCAACGAGCATATATACACAAGCATTGTCAAAGAAACTAGCCTATGTTTATTAAACTTGTAAAATAACTAATTCTTTATCTGTTAAACTTGAACTAGAATGTAAGAGATTATTTAGGCATTTGATAAGTTGGAAACAACTGTAGTAAGAAAAAAATAAAGTATCACACATAAGAAACACACATAAACACAAGGATTTAAGGTGGAAACCCGATGTGGGAGAAAACCATTGTTGTCTTTGTCTTAGTCTTAAAAACTTATTAATATAAAAAAAATCTTACATTATTGTACTGGTGTAGAGTCATACAATTACACAGATACCCACCTGATCTATTCACCAGCTACTATTGGTAGGAAGAGTCAAATTCCTCACTAAAGGCTCCAACCCTCAACTACATCTGTGGACCATGTTACATAAAGTTTCACACTAGATCCAATATCAACACTTAAGCACAATATAAATAATCAAAATGTAACTCATCACTATAATAAAATCATCAATCTCTGCCACAACAGAATCAGCAAATCATTGAAACCCAATCAACTAACACTTAATCAAAACTTAACCAATCAACTGGAACAATCAGATCATTGTAAACATTACATAGAACTAGACTCATAATACTACATCAACACATAGAATCAATTGCAACCCTTATCATTCAAATGCCAAAATGTATATGCTATTTCACTTAAGGAAACCTATGTGTATACGTGTCTTTTCTGTAGTGAAACTCACATACAGATTTCAATATACTGAGAACTAAAACTTGTAATTCTGAATCAAACACAGAGTTTACCAGAGATATTCTAAAATATTTTGTTAGCTTACAGAACCCTCATACAATCAGCAACTTCAATGATATTTTCAACCAATCAACATGTAAACAAATTCAACTTCATCATTCAATTAGTTCTACTTCAGACATTATCACTCAACCTAGATCAATATGAGGACATCATTGATAGACAATAGAGAAGCAACAACACTGATTAGGTTGATCAATCATTTATGAACAAAAACCCTTAGTTTATATGTGCGACTTTGAATAAGAAAACCCGCTTGTATACGTGCTTTTCTTGAGACCAACCAGCGTATAGATCTACAAATTTTGACCTAATATTGCACTACTCTTCAGAACTTTAGAAAGACCTGAATCATAATATTGAGAGATAAAAGCATGTGTCAGTACTTAGATCTATTCAATCCATGAGAAGATCATACAATGAAAAGTCATTTCAAGTCTTATTATCCTCATCCATCATTGTATTCATTGGTGCATAATTATTTTATATCTATGTGACAATTATGGCCCTTATAATGCAAATATACTTCGGCTTGAATTATTCATCAAAATTCCTTTCACTTGCACACTTACCACTTTGACCTTCACCTCTTTATACAACTTAGCCCTTATCCAAGACCACTACTTTTCTTCACCAAACTCGTGTGTATACGTCACTTGGTCTTGATGAACCCACGCATACATTTTCAAATTTTCACCTATATCAAACTTATAATTCTGATTTGTAAACCTTTAACCCATCATTATGGTATTCTATTCCATCATTCTATCACCTTTGAACTTACCTATGGATTCATCTAGTTACCATATACTTGTTCTGTTACAAGTGAGTTACCATCAAGGTCAACACATGCATCATGATGCCAACATCATACCACATATCAAAAAGTATATTTACCCATCAAATATAAGAGGAAAGAAGTTCTTATTAACGTATGAAAAATGCAAGCAAGTCTGGAACTTCCACTTACCACCCAACCATAAACTAGGCTAAACCAAATCTCCTTTTCAGCTAGTCAACCCCGTGCCATATTCCAAGTATGCATGTGGGATCTCATGGAATAAACCAACCCAAACCAAACAAAATCTTCCAATGTCCAGACCACCTCAACCCTAAACTAGTAATTCTACCTCACAGTTGAACATCAGTAACCATCACTAGATTGGTGTCTACCCAAGTTGTCCAGGACTCCAGAGCATTTGTTCAAACGAGGGCTTCTTGGAATAGTAACTCAACCCATAGTAGTCACTAAGCTTCCAGAGAGTTTTTCCATCTAAGGCTTCCAAGAATAGTAACTCAACCCACCAAGGGCTTCCAGAGAGTTTTTCGAGCCAAGGCTTCCAAGACTAGTAACTCAACCCAAGTTGTTACAAGGCTTAAAGAGAATTTGTCCAATGAAATTTTCTAGGAACAAGCAACTCAACCCAAAGCCAAAGGAACATGAGAACTAACCAAAAAACAAAAGGAAAGAAAGCCACGACATCATGTCTATAAAGGAAATGGAGAGGATAAGAAATCCACCTTCAATCCAAGCATTCCTCCATGTCAATGACAGGTCATAACCAAGAAACCACATGCATGTGCCATGCATGCCAATACTAGCAAGCAAATCCTTATGCAACTCGGTACCTACAAGAAAAATTCATTGTAGTTGTTGATCTCGATATCCTCTTGTGCTTTCTTGCTCTTCCTTTTCCTTCTTGCTCCAAATCCCAAGTATGCCACACTCCTCCAAGATTTCTCAAAGAAAAATCTAAGCATCCAAGAGTATGAGAGAGAGATAATAGAATGAGAGCTCCAAAACTCAACTGACAAAATTCCCTAAACTGATCTTCAGAAGCCTTTTTATCAATGAGGCATCTATTTTCTTCATTTTCCATTATTTTCCTTCACTTTCCTCCTCACATGCAATATGTGACCTTTCACCTTCCTTTTTTCCTACTTTCCATTACTTTCTTAAATAAATTGCTAAAAAAATCATTTTTCCTTTCCAAAGTCTTTTCCTATTTCCTTAGCCATTAATAAACCGAATTGATGCCCCACTAGGATGTTTTCTCACCATTCGACCTAGAATATGTGTCCCATGACCTTGGTTTTGTATAGTTTTACATGGGTTTTTAACCAGGGTTGTTATAGAACCCTCCCCATTGGGGGAACACCATCCTCATTGTTTAATGAAAATTATACACCAAAGACTCATGTTTCCTATGGATCTTTATACCACAACTTGATACAAAATTTACAATGACAACCACATATACTCATGCAATTTTCTTCAACCAAAAAATAACCATATTTTCTATGGAGCTTTATACCTCCAACCTGATATAATATTTACAATAATATACACGTATCCACAGATGCACATTTTCTCAACCAGCAAATAAAAGGATACGATGTTTGCATCCACAACAAGGGAGTACAGAGGCTCACACCTCCACTCTCAAAGCAATATGAGGATTCAACTCCTTCCCAGGAAGTCGAGAATCCACTTCCAAAGTCAAACTACATCCAATGTTTAGTGCTACAATCCTATGCCACTTGTCCTCTCAATGAATAGTTATCGGTTCATTATTGTAGGGCACACTCCCAATGTGAATATGATTCCATCTAGCAATGCTAATGACCCAAAAAAAATCCATTCCCCTCCTTCCCTTCCCTACTACATAGTTCCTTGGGAAATCAGGTCACCCCCTTCCATGTAGTCACAAACCTTTGAAGCTTTGTTGACATCCCTTTCTCTATTACACAGTCCCTCGAGTGAACCCTCCCTTGGAAAGTCCAAAAACCAAGGCATATCATTGCCTCAAAACCATCATAATGGTCATAACATGCTCATGGAAATCAATGGACACTATAGGGGGTTAGTTTCCCATAAGGGCCCTACTCCTAAAGTTATTTATCAACACACTACTACCTATTTCAATTATTCTCACTTATACTTCTAATTCTTGCAGTCAATTTCAACCACCCAACCAACATGTTCATGCTTTCCTGTACCAAGCACATAATTTCCATTAGACTCAAAACAAATTGAAATAAATTCAAATCATACCTCATTGGTGGCCTGTCAATAAGGTACCCTTGCAATATTGTTTACTTCCTTTCACAATAAGTCAAACTAGTTGTTGACAAAATCATCATGTATAAACATATCACATCTGGTTAGCTCAAAAATCAACCATCATAGATCAAAATCATAAATCACCTACAATCATTATAAACCATAATTATAGATCACATGTAACCATCACAAACCAAAATCATAAATGACATGCATAGTAAAACTAAAATAAAATACCAATACTTATCCTTCATCAGTCATTTCTATATGCACATCAGATCAGTTTCCATAACTAACAAACACATAGTTCCTTCTCTTCAACCACATACACATACACATAGTGTACACCACACACCATAAGATACATGCATCTACACCTGACATACAACACATACATCCAAATGTGAGGTACATCACGACACATACACCTACATCCAGTGTATGACAAAACACAATACATGCACCTACACCTAATGTACAACACAACACAATATATATTCCCACATCCAGTGTAGAACACAATGAATATAATTGTCACGATACCACAACTACACAATGCACATACATAGTACCATATGCCCACAACACAACATGTAAGACATGAACACAATACCACATGTACATTAGTAACATATGTACAATATGTACATAGTATCACCTATACAGAACACCATCGACACAATCTATGCACAACATCACATGTACATGATACAACCTGCACAATGTGTACACAACACCACATGTACATCGCACCACCTATACAATGTGAACACAATACCACATGTACGCAACACCACATGCACGACATGTACACAAAACCACATGTACACAACACCACATGTACACAACACCACATGTACAATCATGCACACAACACAATATCTACATAGCACCACATGTGCAACATGCACACAACACTATATGTACATAGCAACCTATGTACACAACATCACATATCCAACATGCACACAACACCATATGCACAATGTTAGCACCCTGTAATTAACCTTTAGGTTGAAAAAAGGATCACAAGGGTAACCACAAACCACTTTTAGGCTAAGATCTAGCCCTCTTAGCCTTGGAGAAGGATCTCTCACTAAAAATTATCAATAAATGAATGGGTTGAATCCAAAATAGCTTAGGCTAGGTATGTTAATCAGTGAAACAAGTTTATTTGACTTAGTTGCAGGTACGTGTGGGAAATTACATGCATTGGACATGGAGTCACCTTAGTAATAGTCTTTAGAGAAAAAGGGCAAGGATGTTTATATTTAAACAAGGGAAAGATAGACAACATGTTCATATCTTGATCTAAATTTCTGGTCGAGTAGGGTGAAGAAGGACTTGAAGAAATACATAAACCACTTGGTGAACAAGATGCAGAGCACAATCATGTGAATTCTGAATTAATCACTAGCTAAAACAAACATGAGATTTGTGTAAAATATTATGGAAAAATAGAAAAATAAGTTCAACACATGAGGAAACACATTATCAACAGAGACTATCACATGAATCCTTGCTAATCAAACCAGCCTTCCTTGTCTTTCACTAAAAATTATGATAAGTAGTACGAAATAAGAGTCTTTTCTCCACACAATAACCAACTCCCCTATTTTCCATGTCTTTACATCATTATATACAATGAGGAATTCGAATTACTACTCCAAGTGGTCGAATTCACTTCATAAAAGTTGACTGGTGTAGACGCAATGCATCTTCACTTGCTATGTAGAAAAACTAGAAATTGCTATTACAATTTAGAAACGTCAACTCATACCATGCATCGTTGTTTAACAACTCAAACTACATGATTTTAAACCTATCGAGATGATTTTAAACTTATCTACACTTATCCAACAAATAAAATGACTTCTACTAATTTCAACATTCAAAATTTTCCAAAATAACATTGATTGATATGTTTGCACAACAATTCTACTACGAAACAGGGAGTGAATTTCTGGAAAAATAGGGGTCCAAACCTAGCTCATATATCTTGAATCTAGACATCTGTTGTAAAACCGAGGGATGGTTTTGTATATGAGCGTTTTGTTCAGAGAAACCTCTCTCTTTTTCCACAAATTCCCAACGAGTGCCTCACAATTGGCCCCTAAACATGATAACTAAAACACGAAACACCAAAACCTAAAAAATAGACTGTAAAGATGCATTTGAATATTCCAATATATGACACCTGTGTAGAAACTGAAGGATTTTTTTGTTCTTTATTCTGTTCTTAGAAAACACCTATTTCAGTTTTCCTAAATTCATCTCCATTTGGTCATAAACAATTTTTGACAATGATTACAAAGCACTCAATTTTGTAGCAAATTCATAGCAAGTCCAAGTAGCCCTCCATGCTGTATATGTTTGCACACCTCCTCTAGAAAATGGATAAAATGGGTAGGCTTGAAATTTCTATGTGATTGTGTAGAACTCTTGAAGTAGTTTTTCCAATGCTTGTAGACCTTCAAGATAGCTGACTCCAAATTACGCAGCAGTTGTTCAACAACTCTTTCCCATGAGCTTTGAATGTTCCCCTTCGGCTCCTCAAAACTTCTTGCACCTTAACATTGATCCATAGCCCGGAATGAATCACATATGAGAGAGAATGGGATAGGTTCAAGGAAATTTGAATTTTATGCCACCCAAAACTCTGTTCTTGTCATGATGGTGGTTATGAATGATGATATGAGATGGTACTTTTACAATCATGAGTAGGACATGACTCTGACTGACTTCATAACTAACTCTAAATGACTCATATGACTCACATGACCTCCTCAATTGACTTATAATAGCTTTAACCACCCATGATTACTATTTTTTAATGATGATTCCTCACGGACTATTAGACCTTCATGGCCTTACAAATTCAAATTAAGGCTAATAGACTCCTTTTCGACAAAAATATTTACAAGGACCCTTTAGACTATTACATTTAGTGACATAGCCTAAAATTGACAAACATACCCCCAAGATGAATAGTAAGAGGAAAACACACTTTGATTCCTAGATTATAGGAACCTAACACACACAATATTGCATATCTGTCATGTACACAAATCAATATGTACATGGCACCACATATATGACATGTACATATCACCATCTATACCCAACACTCTATATGAAATATACACACAACACCATATATACAATAGGAACACAAAATCATATGTACACAATACTACATATGTTACATGTACACATCACCATAGGTACAATCATTGAATATACAACATGCACAACATATACAAAATAGTAGTACCACACATCCAATGACCACACTGTCTCTACCAAGTAACCTTGCTTCCTGTGTCTTTCCACCATCCATGATTTTCCTAGCATGCTACAAATCATATTGCTTCCATTCTGCTGATGTATCCCTCAATATTACCTATCCATAACAAAAACATAGTGTAATCACATAATATCAATTCATATCCACATGATACTCACCTTGTGGATATGTATGGGTTACTCTTCCCACTTTATTCCTCATAAACTAGGGACCTCTTCTTATCATTCACTTATAGAAGCAATCATTCCCGCACAAGAATGACCCCTGACAACCTTATCACACAGTGACATAGATACATACATATATAAAAACAAGAACATAAACAGTCACGATCATGTCAGAAAATGACATACATACATACATATATACATATATAGATATCATCATAAAAATAATCAAAACATAATTACCAGATATCATATTTACTAGCTAACATCTTCACATCATAAACTCATAAACAATTATCATTCGTGCATAACAATCACATATGCACAGTCAGTTTATATTAGTACAACACACTACCATAATTAGGTTGACTCATACCTGAATTTCATAACCCTACCCATCTGCATAGGCCAATCTAAATTAGAATGATACATTTAACACCAAGATCTTAAATCCAATAACTCTAATCATCAAGCTAACTAGCATGTAACAATAACAATTTAACATATATCATACTCATCAACAACATATAACATAATCGTCAAGTTAACTAACATAAAACAACAAAAAGCTACTACCATGCATGACTATCTGGTGAATGTGTATCTGACCACACTGATTCACTAACATCTATCATATATGTAACCACAAAACCCATGGACATAACTGCCAAGGTGGAAGTCATGTCAACAACGTTTCTGACATAACTGCCAATCTACAACATTTTTCTTTAATTAAATTTAATGTATTTGTATAGGAATTTCCATGGTGCCCAATCCACATGGATAGCACAAGATTTTTCGGTGCCTTTTTCTACAATTTCCTAGTTTTAGTTGCCATCACGACCATTAGTTATAGTCCACTTCTCATGTTATCACTAGAACTACAGACTTTCCTTGGGAGCTTGTTCACCCAACTATGAAGTGTTCTTGGTGCATAGAGCGCTAGTGCTTCACTGCAATGGGAAATATCTATTTTGCCAATTTCATTGCATTGTTCCTACAGGCACAATATTCTCTAGGTTCTATGGTTCACAACAACTACCTACAAACACCAGTAAGGTTACAAAAGCAAAGGAGTTATTTCCCTACAAATAGATCAAATTTGGAAAGTGGGGAAGTTGTCTCTGTATACTTTCAGTAAGCTCCCATTGCCAATATCAATGATGGGATCCTCATTTGGTTTCTCCAATTGTACTATTGTAGCATCTATGACATATTGGATAATACACAATAACGAGATCGTGAACTTGGAATTGATTTTCCTTGAAATGGAAAACATGCCATGCCTTTTCCCTAGCCTTCACCTCTTAATAGGTCAACATGTTTCACCTCCTCAGTTCAATGAAGATGGAGAAATAGAGATGAAAATATTTAATACTAAATTACATATGAAAGTATTTCTATAAGAACAATTATTTTTTCCAAACACTCTTCCAAGCAATGCAATGTGCAACTTTATAAGTTCAATGCATAAAGTTGGTTTTTAAGTAAATTTATATATAATCGTAGTCTAAAACCTCTTTAAAATGGAAATTTGAGACACTAAATTTTGAATAAATTAAAGAAATAAATAACACCAATATATTTTTATGGTTATGTAGTATTCATAGGAACTTGTAATAGAAAAGTTAAACACCAAAAAAAATTCTTAGGAAAAAAGGACAAGCAAACAAAAGGAGAACTTCTGGGAGAAATGCATTGAAGAAAAGGTCCACTATCTAATTAAATAAAACAATATATAAGTGAGAGGAAGAAGCTTACCTTAAGAATATTTGGAGTAGCACAATACTCTTTGTGCCATTAATATTTTCTCTGAAATATTGTCAAGTTGGTAGTGATTGGTTTGAAGTTGAAAGTAGGATCACCAAGTGCAGTTTTATTCTGGATGGAAAGGTCCAGTTGTCCCTAGCCTTGTGAAGAAAGATCGTCCCTTTCTCTTTCATTTCCCCTCTCAATAGAACCTTTGCTCCTTCTGTATTCCTCCCTTTAAATTTTCTTTCCCATTCAATTCTACTCACCAACTTCTCATAAATTGAAATTTTGCTCATTTTTCTCTCTCACTTTAAATTCATGTTCCCATTCCCTTTCAATTCCCCTCACGAGCCTTTCAAAAAATCTTTCTTGTTCTATACCACCGTGAAACCCTCTATGGTTTCATTCTGTATTTCTCTCGACATCATCCCCAATTCTGGGTCATAAGTTTATCCTTCTTTGACAACAAACTCCCTTGACTAGTCACTCAACCCTCTAGAATATAACCCTTCTCCCCTTGGATATATAATTTCACAGAGCCCTCTCCAATCGATTCCGATAGAATTTTCTTTATTTTCTAGTGAAAATTCACTCACTCAAATCCCAATGATTTTAGGGTAGCTTTTTGAAATAAAGTAAAGCTCCAACATGACAAGTAAAGAATCCTTAGTAGTTGACATAATGTCAAAAACAAGTCTAATACTTTCAAGCACTAATTTTCTTTAAAATCAAGTTTAATATTAAATCTATTTTGAAATTAACATGGAATTTTTTTGGCCCATCTCTTTCTTGACTATCTGGAAAGTCTCAATAAGATTTTTTTTCTCCAACTTGGCCTACCCATTTATTAAATATCCGAAAATTCTCATATGGATCTTGTCAATAATAATAGAAAACTCATGTCATGAACCTCTGCAACGACCAATATCATTCCATAACACAGTGAAACCATTGATGGTCATATTCCCTTTCCTTGTCCCCATTTTTCCATCATTATGGCCTTTTCTATAACAAGCTCCCTTGATCAACCACTAACCTTCCAATTAACTTTATTCCTAATATTCTAGCATAAGTAATTTCACAAAGTCATCTGCAATCTGTCCAAATAGGATTTTCTTCACTTGCTAGCAGTAGGTCATAAGGTAAAAATCCTATGAATGTATGGTATATTTTTGGTCATTAAATAAAGCCTTCGACGTTCCAAATAAAGCTAACATCAATTAACATAATTTTTTATGTCTATAAGCTAAAACATCTAGTCTAATACTTTTTATTGTGAAAGTACCCAAACATTTTCTGGCATGACTCTTTGTAGAATATCTATCAAGTCACCCAACATTCAAGTCAATAACACATTTATCAACTTTGGTTGAACCTTTTATGGAATGTTTGGAAATATCTCAAGAATCTTGTCAATAATAGTGGGGATTTCCCCTTATGATCATCTCCATAGACCATTATCGTCGTATAGCGTGGTGAAACCCTTGATGGTCACTTTCCCTTCCCACTCCACTTCATCCCTAATTATGATTCTATAATTATGGCCTTCTTCATAGTAATCTCCCTCCATAATCATTCAACTTTCTAGACTTTATTTTTGGTCCTGAGCAAGGCCATTTCAGGAAGCCCTCTACAATCTAGTTCAATAGAATTTTCTTTATTTTCCAATGGCAGGTCACAAAGTCAAAACTTGGCGAGTCTAAGAGAGCCTCTTAAAATATTTATTGAATGCTTGGGGACTCACTTGTATCAATAATTCTTTGTTTGGTGTCCAGCCTAGATGTTTATTGAATGCCTTGGTACTATCTTTTATCAATAATGCTTTGTTTGGATTCCAACCAAGATGTTTATTGAATGTTTAGCAAGTTTTGAAAATCTTCACAATAATAGAGGTGAATTTTTGTTTCATAAATTGAAAGGAATATATATCTCAGTCATTTTTGTGAATTACCTGAAAATGTCAATTAACTCTTGGAGGTGGCAAGTTTGAATCACCTCCTTGTGGGCGATTTATTTGGATGAAAACAGAGGAGAAGCATATTTTGCATATATAACCGATTCTCACACTCTCAAATCAAATGAAAGAAATCTAATAGAAAACATAAATAAATAAAAAATTTGACACAACCATATGGAGGACATGAGATGTCTTTCAGTGATTGATTTTGGATATATACCCGACTCTTGAACTCTAAAATAAAACGAAAGAAATCTAATGAAAAATAGAAAATTGGGACTGACATTATATCAAACACTTGGCATCAATTCAATCTACAGGAAATGAATACAAGACAGAGCATAAATGATTAATAACTCATACAAGACTTGACAAGAATGATATCCACCCTCTTCATCTAACTATTTTGACATCAATTAGGTCTTTCATCCATTATTATTTCATTTACAACTAAATACATGAAATAACCATGACAATAACTAATCATATAACCATGCTTATAACCAACATTAAACCATGTAAATAAAAATTAGATAAGAGCTATTAAGGCCACATATTAAAAAGAACAAAATCAAGAGAACCTAGCTTTTATTAAATATAGGCAAAGTTGACCGGGTTTGGGACTTCCACGTACCTCCCAACCATAGACATGGTTGAACCAAATATTTATTTCAATCAATCACCGCCATGCCATATTCGAAGCATGAATGTGGGAACTCATGGATAAACCAATCCAAAAACAACCAAGGGAATCTAGAAGTTAAACGACCTCCACCCTCACCAAACCGCGATCTCACCAAAACTATCACTGAGATCGCAAAACCAAACTGAGACCGGAATGCCTCTAGACTCCATTGCTATCCTTGAGGTTTTTTTTTGCCTTGTCTCTCAAGCTTTATCGCAATCCACACTAGATCACTAGGCCCTAAACTGAGACACCAGTCTCTCAGGCTTGACCACAATCCACACCATATCACTAGGCCCTAAACTGAGACTCCACCCTTAGGCTTTACCATGTATCCCACCAAAACTGATCAAGGGATTCCTAGGTCTTTGGTAATTTTCCTAAGACCACCTCTACCCCAGATTCTGAAACCATCCGACAATTCCAAATACCAAAACTGAGAAAAAAATCCCATCACATCATGGCTATCTAGAAAAAATAAAGGCAAGGTTGAAAACCATTGTCATAACCTTGTAAAACCATGTCACCGACAACAAGAGAACCATATACCAACATGCAAAGTGTGTATGTCAAAACTAGCTAGGAAATCACACATGCAATATGTTGCCTACAAGTATTCCTGTTGAAGTTGCTTGATCGTGCTCTTCCTTTCTTGATCTCTACCTTCCTTTCCATTCATTGTCCTTCCTTTGCCTTATTTTCCCTTCCTTCCTCCAAATATAAAATGCTCCAAGAAACTCTAAGTATCCAAGAGTGAGAGAGAGAGACAAATAATGTGAGAGCTCCAAAACTGAACTGAAAGAAGGTTACAAACTGATCCTCAGAAGCCTTTTGATCAATGAGGCCTCTATTTTCTTCATTTTCCATTATTTTCCTTCAATTTCCTCCTCGTATGCAACCTATGACCTTTTAACTTCCTTTTCTCCTATTTTCCTTTATTTTCATAAACAAATGTGCCAAAAGTACTTTTTTACCTTTTTAGTGTCGTATCCATTGCCTTCGCCAATTTCCCTTAGCCATAAACACATCTAGTGATGCCCACTAGGATATTTTTCCCTAACATTCACCTTGGAATATGTGTCCCTTAACCATGGTCTTATTTTTCCTTTATTAACTTTTATTACATGAAATTTTAGCTAGGGGTTGTTACGGACCCCTCTCCATTAGGGAACACTATCCTCGGTGTTAAACCACATCAAGGCCTCAGTAAGACTGCTAAAAAGAAAACATACTTCCCATGGAGCTTTATAACTTAGCTCATTGTAGTATTTACAATGAATGACCTGCTCTAAAGAAAAAAATCATGACAACATGACAAGATAACAACCCTGCCGCTTATTGGAGCTTTATAATGCAACTCGTGGTGGTATTTACATCCATATACATATGTACATATACCAAAAAATTAGAAAAAAAATATAAGAAACCCCATACCAAAACTACTTTTCCTCCACCAACAAATAGAGAAGGATACATAGCCCACATGTGATCCTCCATCTCCCATATAGGTTCTTCAAGCCCAAAGTGCTTTAATTTCACTTTAGCTTGCTCTATGAATATGTTTTTAAGCATGAGCTTCTTCCACTGCAATATGAAATGAGGCTCCGACTAGAATTATCCTTCTTGCTCCACCTACAAACAAGCCAATCAATAACATGATCAACATCCTTTATATACCTTTTAAGAAATCAAACATGGAAAACATCATAAAATTTCACTATTAGAGGAAGTGCAAGTCAATAAGCCATTGGTCCAATCCTCTCAAGGATCTCAAAAGGCCCATAATACTGTGGTGCCAACTTGGCACATGATCCAATCATCAAAGAGATCTTCTTAGGCTTCATGCGCAAATAGACATTCTCCCCAAACTGAAACTCCTTGAATGCCCTGTGTTGGTCCACATAACTCTTCTTTCTATCCTATGCTACTTTTACATTATTCTTTATAACCTACATTTCTTGTTCCATGTCTACGAAGATATCTGGTCCAATAAGTATCCTTCTCATTAGATCACTCCAACTAATGGGAGTATTACAAATCTGCCCATACAATGCCTTGAAAGTACTCATCCTTAATGACTCTTGATAACCATTGTTTTATGCAAGATCTACCAATGGAAGATACTCCTCTCATCTTCTATGTTGGTGCATCACGTACATCCGTAGCATATCCTCCAATATCTTGTTGACCTTCTCCGTCTGTACATCCATCTACAGATGATAGGTTGTACTGAAGGCCAACTATTTACCCAAACCTACAAATAACTCCTTCCAAAACTTGGAAGTGAACTTAACATCCCTGTCTGGCATGATCTTCTTTGTAACACCATGTAATACCACCATCTCCCTACTGAAAACCTGTGCTACCTCATTAGTTGAATAAGTCTTCACTGGAATGAAGTGAGCTACCTTTCTCAACCTTTCAACCATTTCCATAATAGAATCATTCTATCTCATCGTCCTTGGAAGACCTATAATGAAATCCATGGAAATGACCTCCCATTCTGGAATCTGAATAGGTTCTAGTAGACCACCTTGATGCTCACACTCTCTCTCCCTGCTGAAAAGACAAACATCTAGCTATGAACTCTATCACTTACTTCTTCAAATTTAGCCAATAGTAGAACTTATTCATTGATGTCAATGTCTTCTGATCTCCTGGGTGCCGAAGTATGGCTTGACATGAAAGTCCCTCAATATTAGTGTCTTGAGTTCATTGTAATCTAGCACATAGATCATGTCCCTGAATCTCCCCAACCCATATGTATTGAAGCAATAGTCTGCATCCCGATCACCGATACATGTATCAGTGCCTATACCTACACATGTACCTACACCTGTAACTGTACCTATACCTGTACCTACACCTATAATCTATTGTAGCATGTGCATAATCTCCATATACATGTCATGATACTATCTTGCCTGCAAGATCCTATCCTGTAACTCTATCCCATAAGAGCTCATGGTTATTATATGATTCACATGTACCTTCTTTCTAAGAGCATCTTTAACCTAGTTCACCTTTCCCTTGATTTATCTGATCTCGAATTTAAACTCACTAAGAGTAGCCAAACATATAGCTTTCATGGCATTTAAATTTGGCTGGTCAAATAAGTATCTTAACCCACTTTGATTTCTCATCATTAGAAGTCTCCCACCAATAATATAATGCCTCCACATCTTCAAGGCTTGAATAATAGCTTCCAACTCAAGATCACGAGTCACGTAGTTATGCTCGTGCTCATTCAACTTCCTAGACACATAGCACACAACCTATCCCTCCTACATAAGGACTCCAGCAAGTCCTTTTTTATATGCATCTGTACACACTACAAACTATTGATCCAAATTTTCAATCTTAAGGACTGGAGCATTGGTCAACAACTACTTTAGCCGGTCAAAACTAGTTGTACATTCTTCTATCCATTCAAATTTCTTACCTTTCCTCTGCAAGGATGGAATAGGATATGCAATGCATGAGAAGTTCCTAATGAACCTCGTATAGTAACATGCTAATCCCATGAATGATCTCACCTCATCCACATTCTTAGGAGATTCCCACTCCATGATGGCCCTTATATTTTTTGGATCTACTGCTATGTCTTCCTTGGAAATGACCTGCCCCAAGTAGTGCATCTCCATCTAAAACAAGTTGCACTTGCTAAGCTTGGTATACAATGGAGGCTCTCTTTGAAGTCTCAACATTGTTGGTAAATGCTCAGCATAATATTCTTCCTTCTTGGAGTATATCAAGATGTCGTCAAAGAATACAATAAAAAACTTGTCCAAATAACGACACAACACACTATTCATCAAACACATAAATGTAGTTGGAGCATTAGTCAAACTGAATGGAAATACAACAAACTCATAAAGACCATACCTAGTCCTGAAGGCAGTCTTGTAGATATCCTCTTCCTCGATGCATACCTAATGATATCCTGATCTCAAGTCGATCTTAGAGAACAATACTTCTCCTTTCAACTGATCAAACAAATCATAAATCCTTGGCCATGGGTACCTTTTATTGATAGATACCTTGTTCAGTTGTCTATAATCAATGCACAATATGAGAGTACCATATTTCTTCTTTACAAACAACACTAGTGCACCCCAAGGTGATACACTTGGCCTAATGTATCCCTTGTCAAGCATCTCCTTTAAATGCAATTTCAACTCTACTATATTTGGGGTACTCATCCTAAAATGTTCCTTCCATGTTGGTGTTGCCCCTGGAACCAACTCAATAGAGAAATATACTTCCCTGTGAGGAGTTAACTCTGGAATCTATATTCGAAACACATCCTAATACTAATGCAATACAGGGTACCTCTTGAATATTTTGCATCCTCAATGTATTTACCCTTTTCACTAGTTATATGCACTACAAGCATCACACAACCTTTTCTGTAGGTACTCTTAGCCTGCATAGCGGTAACCATCTTTACTAAGGTAGGCTTCTTCATTCCCTACAAAATTCTCTTTTCCCCATTATCATCCAAGCATTCAATGGCCTTGTCAAATCAATCCACTTTAGTCCTGTGAAGGTAGAGCCAATCCATACCCAAAAGCATGTTATACGATCCCAATGACAATGCATTGAAATGTGCTCCCATAGGCATACCATTTAACTAAAATGTTCTTACCCAATTGTGAACTCTATTCTTTTTACCTGTGGCCAACTATAACAACTAGTATTTTTCATGCACTTCATTTCTCAAACCACGCTTATCCATCAGGTCAAGATTAATATAACTATAATCGGATATAGGATTAGTTAAAATAGAAAAAAACTTGATCACAAAGCTTATTGTCCATATCAATTATAGATGTCCGATGATCCACCTTCCTGTTGTAAACAACTACATAAATCTGAGGAATGTTATGACCAATATTGCCAACTGTATGCACCTCCTGAGCACTATAGATCTGATTTTTTCCACACTGATACATGAATAATCCCTCTTATGATGATCCTTCCCACATATCCAACATTGTAATGGTGCTCTACCATTGTTGGGTTGTGTTATATTCTTTCCACATAGTTAATAGGGGGTTTGAGGCGTACTCGTAACCCCACATTATGGGGTCCGGGGTAGCGCCCCGGAAAATTTTGGTTTTGGACCCTATGTTAGGTTGGGCGGACCCACCTATGGTTTTGTGCATGATTTTCGCACATATTTTTTGGACGCGATGGTTTTCGGTCCATGGTAGTGGATCCGATGGTTTTTTGGTCCATGGTATTGGACGTGATGGTTTTTAGGTCCATGGTATTGGATGCTTCGGCATGTATAAATATGTATTGTAACATTGAAAGGAATATAATGAAAAATCAAGCTGGTAGTCCCAGTTTTGGGATCCAGAGGAAAATCTCTGTGCATATGTGTTTTTATGTGTTATGCTCTCACATTGTTTATTTTTCTGTGATTTAGAATTCGTATGCAGGTAATTTCTGTACGGGGTTAAAACCTACAGTGCAAGCATGAATGTAGTTATCCCCCAACAGTCTTTCCATGTCCTCAAAATGGGCAATGGCTTGAGCTTGTCATTCAATGTAATCTGGCAGAGCCTGAGGATTATTGGTGAGGTGCTGGTGGGCATATATTAAGGCCGAGGGATCCTCCGGCTCTGCTCTAATCATAATTGGCTCACTTAGCTCCCTGTTCATGAGATTTCGAATATCTGTTGCCCTTTTCTCCTCATGATTTAACCAAGAGGCCATGGCCATAAGGTGCACATCTCCCACTGCAGCGTTGGGGTCCCACAAGTTCATATTAGGAAGGGCCAAGTTGTGTAAATAGAACTTTGATAATTTGGCCTTATCCTCTGCTGAGCTACTATCACACAAAACCATGAATTGATGGTAATTTTGGAATGGAATGGTGCCCCTTTGGGGCAAGGTGTCAATCTGGAACTGCAACCATTAATATTTAAGGTACAAGGCATATGACTTGGCAGGTTGCCGACATTGCAAAGTTTCTACTGCCTAGCTGGCCATGCAGGCCAATTAGGCTTCCTTTTCTTGTACCTGTTGTTTTAGAGATTGTATTTCCCCTGCTGCCTGTAACTCTTGCTCCTATAGCTGCTTTGTTAGTGCCTCAACCTCTGCTTGCAGCCTATCCTCTCTCTGCTATTCATCTGAGGTTTCTTTGTCTGCTGGAGGCTTTTCCTGTTGCTGTCGTTCTCCCAAGATGGGGGGCCTATCTTCCCTGTCACTTCCCTGGAGCTGCAACTGCTGTTTCAGCAGCTCGTTCTCTTCCTGTAGTTTGGACCTTTGACTACTCTCCACATGCCTTACCATGGACACTTCTCTTCTTGCTTCCTTAAGTTGTTCTTCTAGGTGGCCTATGTCTGCCATATCCTTGGACTTAGCAATCCTCATCCAAGTGTGAGTCCATATCCTTTCTTCTTCTAGAGCAAAGAAAAGTGGCACCGCAAATTTCTGGGGAATTATATTCTCGGCTTCTAACAGGTTATAGTATGAGCCCAAGCTAGGTTGAGGGCTAGGTTCCAATATTTCCTCTGTCTTTTCCTCTGATTGTGAGTGTTTGGCCGCCTTTTCCTCTAGTTTCTCGGTCTCCCTTAGCTTAGCTAGAGTTTCCTGTAGAGACTCCTCAGCTTCCTGTAGAGCTGTCTTCAAGTTCACCAGCCTAATTTTCTCTCTCCAGGTGGAAGTTTTTGGGCTTCCCCATTCATAGGTGATGGATATCTTTGTAGGGGACTCTTCTTTTGGCTTAATTGTTGTGTCGTCAATGAAAATTGGTGCCTTTGATTGAGGTTGGGGTCTACCTGCTTTGATCTGTGTGCTCCTCCTTGCTTTAAAGTACATGGAAGTTTGCCTTTTTCTCTTCCCTTTTTGTTTTGGAGGTGTGCTTAGAGTGGCAAACATAGCTGCTACCTCTCTTGCCAATTTTTGGGGTGATTTCTCGTCTTGTTGTTCTTTTTCTCTGCTTCCTGTAGAAGCCCATGTGTCAACTGTTTCTGCCTGTGTTGCTGCCATTTCAGGATGTGTCATTTCTTTTTGTTTTTGTGTGTCAACTTTGGCTATGACAGCCTTCAGTTGGGGTTTTTCAACCCTTTCTACCCTACTATGCATTCTCTTTTCCTGTGGTGTTTGTGCTGTTGTCTGTACCTCTGTTTTAGGCTCAACAACCTGGCCCATTTCTCCTTTTCCTTTATGTTCTTGTTGTGCTTGAATGTCTTGCATTCTTTCACCATTGGTTTTCTCGCCTTATTCAATGTGTTCTTCTTCCTCACTACTAGATGGGGTGATATTATCAACCAAAATTCTAATGTTTTCACCCCTAGACATGTTTCGGAAGATTTCCCAACATATGGGAATAGTGTAGGTGTGCAGGGCATCTTCCACTAAGAGTTTGATGAGCCCATGATGGGCCAACTGATCTGGGATACCCTCATTCAATTTTGTAGCACATTCAATTAGTGATTGAAGAAGAAAATAGGGAATGCTCAATTTCACTGCTGGAGGTAAATCAATTCCATGTTTAAGTTCAAACAACAGCCTGAAATTATAACCATAGACAATGCTAAATCTTCCTTCACAGGTAATGTACTTCATGATTTGGAAACTGACTTCACTCTAGAGAGGAGGCAAGCTGGTTCTCCTCACCCCATTTTTGTCTTCTACAGGATGTTCCTCGGGCAGAAAGAATTCTTTCTTGGTAGCTTGGCCCAATGTTCTCTCTTCTTTGCTCCAAGGGAGCCCTAATGGCAGACTGGTAACTCGACTGATGAGCTCAGGTGTGAGTTCCAGGGACAGACCCCTGAAACTAACTGTGGCTTGTGTCTTTGATTGAGGTCTTAGGGACATTAAAAATTCTGCATCTATCTCCTCATCGTGACCTTGGATTTTGTCAAAGAATGGCATCCAATTGGCTTGTGTGAAAAGGTTCACCACCTCAAGATGCTCATGCAATTTGTTGGAGTCCGAGGGTTCTTTTCCTATGAATCCCCCTGGCATGGTGAGAGTGCTCCTTCTTTTTTTATATTTTGGTGAGAAAAGGGAATGTTGTTTATAGTTTTCCCCTTGGACTCAAGGAAGAATTCCTCGGCTGTTCAATAACAATTAGCAACAATTCCCTGGTTTCAAGACTACTGTGACTCAGCTATTTGTTTATGGAAGGGAGAATTCTGTTTTTACAGACAGAGGACAGACACCCAGTTTTCTTCTCAGCACACATTCAGATATGTAAATTTAAAATTTTCATCCACAGGCTGGCCCTCACAGCTACATATCTTTCCTATAGGAGAATTTTAGAAACAGGAAACATGGAGGAGAATTTTGGTGCAGAAACAACTGGGAAACCCAGTGCAATACACAGGAAAACGATTTTCTTTCAATTCACAGGTAGAATTTTCTTTGATTCCCCAATCGGATGCCATTCAATTCATCACCTTTTCAAAACACACCATGCATAGAGGATTTTTTCGAGCCTACCTCGTTTGGATCTCCTAATTGGATGAAGAAAAATCCCAGGTTTCTTTGCTCCAGAAAGCTGTGCAGTATTTCCTGTAGGACTCTTCCTATAGAAGATCCTCCCCGGTTCCTGTAGAATGTCACTGTGCCTCTAAGAGAGCTCAATACGTGGGAGATTTTCGAAAACAGGTAGAAAATCCAGTGGAGGACAACTGGTTAACATATTTTGGGAAGCAGTAGATGCGTACTCTAGTCAAGGACGTTGCAAGTTCAAAATGACAGAAGGTGGTGTGAGTTTTAGTGGAGCATCTCTTAATTTCGGGATGATGTGTGGTGAGCAAATGAGGTGGCCGGACCGGACCGTTGATCCAACATCACAGCCATAATTTCTCTGTGTATCTCTAACCGCCATCACCTCTCCTCTGCCGTTAACCACCGCCACCACTACCAGTCCCGACGGTTTTTCCTTGAATGGACACTCCATACGTGTTGGCTGCACATCTCGTCGGCGATTTTGAATGTAACTGGCTTGTTCGGATCTCACGAGGCTATGTAACTGGCTTGTTCAGATCTCACGAGGCTATGTAACTGGCTGAGGGTGGCCAATTGACTGGCCACCAATTCCCTTTAATCCAAACCATTTCCATAGGCATGCAGCTTTTTAAATATAGTTTATGCAATTGACGAATGAGTTTAGACACTTACCTGTGTGGTCACGGCCGCGTTATGAAGACTTCGGGTCTTGGACCCGCGCCTTCGTGTGTTGATGCTTCATGCACAGGTTTTGGAACCCGTTCCCTCATTCATTCATGCTGCATGCACAGGCTCCATTGGCTTTGGCCGTTGACGATATTTTCATGTTCAAGATGTGCCCTTTGCATGCTTTCTCTGTCGTTTTCAGCTATCCCTGTCTCTAGTGTATGTCTTCCAGAGGGATCATCTGCTACAGGATTCCTGTAGGATGTCCTGTAGCTGCTTCTCCTCCTAGGATGCAAGCTAACGAGCAGGGCTATACTACCGACGAGGGATTTGGTTGATGAGGAGTCCAGATGGAGATTGACAAGTAAGGGGAGTGATACACTGCTGCTTATTTTGCTACCAAAAATTCTTGCTGGCAGTATGAAGAAAACATGGTTTTTTTATGTGACTGTGCAGGGACAAATAACAGGATGGGTGTAGCGGAGGTGCAAAGAGATGAAACAGGGTGACATGTGGTGATGGATGGGTACAAGGGTGCCCATAGACCTATCAGGCAAATTCCAACTTTTAGATTCTTTCTCAA
The DNA here is from genome assembly GCA_000404065.3 of Pinus taeda. Classification (NCBI taxonomy): domain Eukaryota; kingdom Viridiplantae; phylum Streptophyta; class Pinopsida; order Pinales; family Pinaceae; genus Pinus; species Pinus taeda. The sequence goes on from APFE030257978.1 coordinate 117,408, forward strand.
GATCAATTCTGGCCTGTCTGGAGGGTCTACAGGAACTTCCTGTAGAAGCTATAGTGCTTCCTATAGAAGCTACAGAACTTCCTGTAGAAGGCCCAAAACTTCTTGTAGAAGGTGAAATCATGACCCGAATGTGATCAAATCTTAGGAGAGGGGGGTGGTCATGGAGGAAGTTCTTGTGAGGTGTGCATATGGCCTAAAGCCGACCTCTGTCCCTGTTTTGTGTGACCCTGCAACTTGCAATTTTTCAACAAAAATGATTGTTTTTTTCTTTTTTTTGCAAGAGAGATAGAGATAGTTGGGGCACCTCCAGGACGTTTTCACCCTCACTGCCTGCCCCGAGCACCTCTAAGAGGTTTTCACCCAAGGATCATTTTATTCCTTTTTATGTTTTTTTTTCTCTTTTTTTTTTCTTTTTTTTTTGATGATCAAGGTGTGGGTGGAGTAGAGACAGGGCCCTGCTCCACTGCCAGCACTGACTTGTCCAAAGTTTCAACGAACTCATGCCTAGAAAGGGGTTTCCTATAGATTTTTAATCGATGCCCATTGACGAGCATGGGGATGGATTTTTCATCAATAGTCTTGATGAGAACTAAACCATTGTCGTTGCATTTCTCCACTGTATATGGTCCTAGCCACCTTGTCTTCAGCTTCCCTTTGAAATCCTTGTATCTTGAATCATATAGCAGTGCCCAATCTCTTGGCTGAAATTGCTTTTCGTTAAGGTGTCGTTCATGCCATATCTTTCTCTGGAGTTGGACTAGTTCTGAGTGGAGGAGGGCCTGCATTCTCTGTTCATCCAATCCATTTAGCTGTAGTAATATTTCTTGTTGTGCATGGCCGAGGTCTAGGTCCAGCTGAGCTACCAACCTCAATGTGTGGTACTCAAATTCTATGGACAACAAAACCTTCTTCCTGTAGACCAGCTCATAAGGTGTGAAACCTGTTGTAGTTTTCCAGGTGGTGTTGTAGGCCTAGGTGGCCTCAACCAAGCAATTTGCCCAATCTTTTCTACTACTGCTCACTACTTTAGTCAAAATCTCTTCCAAAGCTCTATTAGTGACTTCCACCTATCCATTTGCTTACAGATGATAAGGGGTGGAAGTCCTATGCTTAATCTTGTGATGAGCGAGCAGGTCTTCAATCAAGTTAGAGGTAAACTAACTTCCCTGATCTGTGACTAATTCCCTTGGGTAGCCAAACTTGTAGAAGATATTTCCCTCAAAAACTCAACCACTTTTCCTTCTGTTGTTGCCATTATTACCTTTGTCTCTACCCACTTTGTCAGGTAGTCTGTGCACACAATGATGTAAGACTTCTGCTTTGAAGGAGGATTGATAGGACCCACAAAATCCATGCCCCACTTCTCAAATGGCTCGAAAGTCACTTGAGGTTGGAGGGGCATCTCATCCCTTGGAGTCGGTTTCCCCATCCTCTGACATCGGTCACATTGGCTGATGCATCTTTTGACATCTTGATGATGAGTGGCCAATAGTAGCCTGCCTATAGAATTTTGAAGGCAGTCCTTTTTGCTGCAAAGTGGCCTCCACAGGGCCCATCGTGACAGGTGAGGAGGATGTCAAAAGCTTCCTCCTCCCTAACAAAACACCTCAAGATATGATCCGGTCCAAGTTTAAACAGGTTGCTCCCAATCCAAGTGAATGGGGCACTTTTCCTCACAATTTTGCTCTTCTCTTTTGAGGATAGGTGTGGAGGGAACTGTGCTGAAAGCAAGTAATTTTCTATATTAGCAAACCATGGAGAGAGTACTGAAATAGAAAACAGGTGTTCATCTGGCATTTGATCATCCATCATCCCTTCTTCACCTGTAGGAAAATCTAGTCTAGACAGAAAGTCAGCAACAACATTTTCCTTACCTGGCTTGTCAACATTGGTCAAATCAAATTGCTGCAACAAAAGTAACCATCTAATGATACGAGCATTTACATCAGGTTTATTCATTAAATATCTAATTGTAGCATGATCAGTGTGTACAAATGTTTGATAACCAGTGATGTAGTGTCTGAACTTGTTTGGGGAATGGACTACAGCCAAGAACTCTTTCTCGGTTACAGTATAGTTTAACTCTGCCTTGGACAGGTTTTTGCTGACAAAGTAGATGTTATATGGTAGTTTCTCCTCAACTTGTTCGAAGGTTACCCCTATGGCTTTGTTCGAGGTATCAGTGTGGATGTGGAAAGGTAGGGCCCAGTTTGGACCTCTCAAGATTGGGGCGGTTACTAGCTTATATTTCAACTC
>APFE030257978.1:129621-139805 GCA_000404065.3 Pinus taeda
TAAAACATCTAATTCACACATTTTTTCTTCTAATTACCTTACAACATATTCGTTTTTTTATTTTTCTATTTAGAACATAATTTTTATTTTAAAGGGGCACAAACAGACAGAAAAACTTACACATCTCCTCATATTGGGTTGTAGGATGAGCCTCTCGACTCAATTACTAATCATTTTAATGATTAAATTCAATCACGAATTAGAATAGTAAAAAAGTACTACAATTTGATTGTTTTCAAATACAAGAGGAAAGAGAGAAAATTGACTAAACTATTTATTACAAATGTTTAGTTTCTATTCCTATAGTGTTTAAGGATATTGTATTGAAAAGAACATATTAACATTGATCTAAAGCTTAGATTCCTTACATTATTTCTATTATCATTAATATTTATATTTATGTATTAAATTTGACTCGTGAATAATAGATTTTGTAAAAAAGTTCTTACCTATAAAGTTTTTTAACAATATATTAATATTTTTTTCTTACTATTATTGACCATTTTAAATTGACACTAACTACTTTTCCTAAGTTGAGTACAAATTTATTATAATAGTACAATGTTGGCACCACTTCAAAATCTATAAGAGGAAATATTTTATAAGTCTAGTTGTGTTGTTCAATGATCAAAATATTTTTTTTTTATAAATTAGAGTGCAACAAAATGAAAATTTTGATTTATATCAATTATAATAAGGAATATTAAGGAAAACTCACTTCAAACATTATTACAAGTGTCTAGCATCTATTCATTAAGTGTTTAAATGATTTATATTAAATAGAATACTAATTAGGTACCCCACTATTGTTTTAATAGACCAAGTTTAGAAGATGTTTTTAAGTGTATTATTGAATTTGATTATTCATATTTGATATGGTGAGAAGTCATGTTGGTCAAATAAAGCTTTGAAAACTTAAATATTTTATGGCAATGTCATGTAATTTGTATCAATGCATGATTACAATGAAATACTGAATAATATAAAACTCCAAAAATAATATGAAGATAATATTTTATATACAACAAATATTGAAAAGTGTGTCTGAATGTATATTAATAGATCCTTAAAAAAAAATTACATTCATGAATCATATAAACCTAATCTTAAGATATTTTCTCTTGCAATGTTCTTTCTTTGGCATCCATGCCCACACTATGGTATTAGTTAGAATAGAACCAAGTTCTGTGTCATGAAGATTTGGTATCCAATATTGCTCTAAAAAATTTCCATTGCATTTCCCTGACATAGGCTTCCACGCGTCAACCTTTACATGAAGATTCTCAATTTCATTATCCCTAAAGATATCTGAGATGGATTTTGCCATCCAAATCATCTCTCCCACATCCTCATTTCCTGATCTAACTAGCAACATCCTTCCTTTCTCAACATCAATCATCGTATTGAATGTTGGCTTTGGCTTGTTTCATTTGGATCCAACATATATTGGTTCCTCTATCGCATTATCAAAATCTCCATCCATAATACTTGAGATTATATGGAGTGCATTACAATCAACATCAATGCTTTGCCTTCTCTTGGGCCAGAAATCCTCAGAAGATGAATTACTTCCATCTATTATTCTATGATCATTATAGATTCCCTCTAATGTATCAAGAACTCTTTCCCAATACACTACTTTATTTTTCCATTCCTCTATAACAGTTGATGAATCCTCATTCTTGATAGTGTCTTTCCACATTTTTTATGTATGATGTTATCCCTTCATTTAGTTCTTTTAAATAGACATCATTGTGTTTGTAGGCTCAGAAAGATGTCTTCCCTATGGGAATTATAAGTCGACCTTCATCATTTCCATAACTCAATTTGTTCTAACCACTTAGTATCTCTAATTGATTCTTTGTACCTTAGTATTGAAACATCATTAAGTATAAGAAATTGGAAGTATTGGACATTAAGATGTCCAACTAGTGCATTGTTTCCCTCCTTGGTGTATCCATTAAGGAAACTTTTGAAGTCATAGACCTTGTCAATAAGTATAGGTTGAAACACTCGATTTTGTTCAATTATGTGATATGTATCCATCATTTCAGGTTAAGAATATATATCTTTACTTTTTAGGTTAGAAGACATTCTTTTGTGGTTCCATCTATGTATTCACTGGTGTGCCCCACAGGCAAGAACCCAACCTCAATAGTGATGAAGACACCAAGTGTAGTTAAAAGTGATAGAAACATGAAAAGATAGCGATTCTTATTATCACTTGCTATATTGTCCAACTGTAACAACAAATGTCAAGGAAGAAGTTTAAAATCAACATTTTGAATTTTTGATCTTCCATGAGATATAAAATCATCCTTGTACACTTGATATTTTGAGTAAATAGAGGTGTCAAGTAATGCATTTGTAAGTGGGTTTCTTGAACTTCCACTTTCATAAAGTAGATCACCATACATATCCATTTGTGGGTCTTCAAGGTCTCTTAAGCACTTTGCAAGGGATGTAATAGTAAATTGTGATCCCATATGTACAAATGGTAAAGAGAAATGATCAAAACCTCTTGTCTTATGCCCATGTGTAAGCATACCTATCAATGAAAAACCTAAATTTGTTCCTACAATAGATTTTGGTTTGACACGTAGCCTTGGGATTGAAGTCTTTCTTTTGTCCATTTTATCATGGATAATGCTCAAATACTCCTTTGAAAACTGCTCTAACATAATTATGTGGGCATAGTAGCATTATCTTCCACACATAACAACCTTGTTATGTTTGTTCAACCTACCTCGTGCCTTTTCTTCCAACTCTTTTGTAGTTTCTAAATTCATTTGTGCTTTCAACACAATACATTCACTGCATTTATTGAAGTTTGTGTTCTTTGAAAATGCCACTTCTCGAAACTTAGTATTCCAGATCTTGCTCATTGTTGACTATGATATTGATGGGTAATTGAGCTTTTGAAGAGCCTCATTGATCTCTTTTAACAAAGAATTTTGTGTGTAAGTCGAAGGAAGCAATCTTAAAGGAAAATATGTTCCATCTTCTTTAACTTGACGTGTTTGGTTTGGTGAAAATTTTGAATTATCCATTACAATTTTATGCAATATTTCTATGGCTTCCCTTGTGTGAGCTCGTGCTTTGCATGTGTTGGTGTTACCATGAATAGCTTTGATCTATCCATGTTGGAAATAATGTTGCTATTTATAGAATGTGTTTTGAGGAATCTTATGTATCTAATACCAGGCTTTCTTACAAATAATATTCCCATTAAATCTCATGTCCTTTACATTTCTAGCAATAGGTGGTAGGCCATGGCCATGGCTCTTTCACATGATTGTGTTTGACATGAGTGAATTCAAGACAAATTCCCTAATACCATTTTTATTTATTTGTCTCATACCCCTCCTAGCACCTGCCATGGCCTTCCTATCCACATGTTGAAGACAATCTTCTCTACAACATACACCTGCTGCCAAAAGTCAGATTTCTTTTACTTCATCTATTTTTGTTTAACATTTTGCAATTTTTTTTGTATCCATAACTTGTTTAATCCTTTTATATGGACTTGTTACATGCATATCAATTGAGTTTCTATCTTTTTCATTACAAATATACCCATCTCATTTGTTTAAGTGATTTGTGTCCTCTATAACATCCCATATCACCATTTCCTTGGGTGGCTCCTTGAATTTGACCCTTAATATCACACCTTTGTTGTCCACCAACTTATTTATTGGCCATCTAACCAAACAGTATATAGTCTTATCTCCAATTCTTTATATCTCACAATTTCCATCTATCTCTTCAAAAAAAACACCAAATTCCATTTCACCTAGTGTTTCACCCTCAACAATGTGCTCCTCGCAGACATTAACTAGCATTCCTTTGGCAATGCACATGCTTGTTCCCATGCATTCATGTGTAAGAGAAACCTTTTTACATATGAATCTAGCCCTATCTTGGGGAATATTGATGGCGTGATCATGACAGTGAGGCTCCAAATCTGATTCTAGCCAAATCTCATAAGATTCCAATGCACCGCCTAATGTATGCTCAAATCCTGTTGGATGTGGTAGAGGAGCATCATGTCTTAACACCTTCTCAATTTTAACCACAATGCATCCTTTATTTACCATATTTCTATGCACTTTGTGCCCAAGCTTTGTATTGAATATGGAGCCCTCACCCAACTCCAATCCATGTTGTAGAGGATCTACCTTGTCTCTAATAGAAAATGTAGAAGAAACATTTTCACCTATAAACGAATGTAAATAAGGTTAGTATTTACTCAATAAAACATTTACTATACTATCAATAATATTTAACACATGCCTCAATATTTTGATTTACCTATGTTGTGTCTCAAATCTATGATCTTCCATAGATGTATGTCCCCTTCATTAAAATCCTCATCAATCAAATGTGGTTGAGTGATACCAATTATCAAAATTGTAGCATAACTTGCATTAACCCTTTCTCCGACATAATAAGTTCTAGACTCTGCAAATTCGACACTTCGTAGCCCAATGACCTGATCATTATAAGGAGATCAACATATTCCCCTTTTGCCAAAATTATATTTTCCATTGTAGCTTGTATCAATTCTGTAACAAAAATTAAATCGTAACATGTAATTAAAAGGTTGAACCATGTAAAGTGTGACTTTATATTTTCGCAAAAACTCAACTTACAAAAAAGTATTATAGACGCAATAATTTAAATAGTATGGTAGTCATATTGAATGTAATGAAACATTGTTTTCCACCATCTAGTGCCTACTACCAAAAATTACTTTACATACAACTTAGACAAAATATATATATATATGAAGACCAGGAAATTAGAGATGTAGATAGTATCATAGAATGAAAAATATAACCTCACATCAAACCACCAAGTTCCTATTAACTTTAGAAATGACACTTGTAGTCTTGATGCATGTGTATGAATAATGATCATAAGAAATTTGTAGAAGCTGAAGAACCAAAACATGGTCCTTTGGAAAATATAAGGAATTCCAAGATCGATGCTACATAAGATGTCTAAAGTTCCCATGAGAAGGAGAAATTATATTTATATTTCACTTAGTGAAGATGTTTGATGTTTGAACTTGATAATCGAAAGTCAAACTAGAGGTTCCCTTCCAAATAAAAGTTTTGGTACTGCAAATACTAGATAATTCTCATTTTTATTCTAAAAGCAAAGAAATTGCATTGGAAGAAAAATATAGTATACCTCAATAAGACATTTATTCATAAACTTCAAAATTATACAAAGCTCACATTATTCTCCATGGATCAAATAATTATGATTGGATTATTGTGTTTGTGCCAAAAGGAAAGCTATACCGTTATCTTTCCTTCCAACTCTAGCACAAATGTAGTGCCAACAACAACATATATTTATATACGATTATTTTGCACTATCATTGATCTTCATAAATTGTGCCAAATTCAATAAAAAGGCACATCAAGAGCTATAACTCTAACCATTATTATTATTTAAACAATGTCACTACTAGAGCATTGGTTGCATAAGTGTAATGGTGTCTAGAAGAAAGTTAGTAATCACTAGGTATCCTTCTTGCATAATAAAAAATGCACTGCCAAGAACAATATCAGAGCACTAACCTTGGTGAGGGTGAAATCTTGATAGTTTTCCTTTTGGCACAAGAACAAAGATCTAGTGCATTCTATAATTCCTTCTAACACAAATACAAGCACATTTCCAACAATAATTTTGCATTGCGAAAAAAAATTAACGCATGCAAGATTTAATTCTATCACAAACACAAACACATTTTCAACTGCAAGATGAAGGAAATTTAACACATTCTAACCTTCCTTCTAGCATAATGAAAAACATTTTCTAATAACAACATTGGATTATGAAGGAAATATGATGCAGGAGCATCCAGTTCACCGTGACTGGGCAGAAAGAACTCCAACCAGGTTCACAAGCTAGAGGTCGATTGAACTGTCAAATTCTTATGGGAATAATTTTTCTTTTTATTTTATTTTACAAAGTCAGCAAAAGTTATATACCTCTTTTATTTTCTAGTTTAGGATTACTATAGTTTCAATTGATTAATTAGAAAATAGTCCATGTAATTAGGAAAATAACAACCAATTGTTCCTACAAGTCTTGGAATACTGAATGGATGTAGTTATTGACAGAGATAGAAATTCTGTAACTATATTCTGTAACAGTTAAATTAACTGTAAGCATCAACTGAAAAACGGAGACTATAAAGTCAAAACAAATGTAACAGAAAGGGGTTCAGTTTAGGAGAGAAAAAGTTGAGTCAATTTAGAAGAAAAGGAAATAGAAAAGACCAAGCATTCAAAATAGAGAAGCTCTTGTCCATCTAGATTATCTGTATCAGTATTTGTTTAACATTCATTTACGTTTTCACCATCTAACGAGTTACTATATCATTACTATTTATTAAGTTGTTGTGGCTACTGTGCAAACATTATTCACAGTAAAATACTAAGCAGACAGACAGAATTACAATGAATTCCTAATTACCAAACTACCAGTCATTTTCGCACGTGGTGAATCCACAGTTCTAGTTCATAATGTTCAGTTGACAACGACCAAGAATTCAAACAACAATGTTTACAAGTTTTCCGACGTTCAAATGCACAGAAGGACGAATGATAACCCAAAGCCGAATACGCAGAGGTAACAAACCAACCATACAGTCTCTTTTACATTCGAAATTTCATTTCAATTATCAAAGAACAAAGTTTACAGTATTATTGGTAGAGCCGAACCATATCACGGAGGACAACGACCATTAAAAACATAAGTAGAGCTTAATACGACTGAAAGTCGAAAACCCATGCCAAATCGAAAAACCCCGAGTTAGGGTTTGAACCAGACAAACGACCAGAGGCCACAAAAATCCTCATACATCTCACCCAAAGGCGACAAAATCAAATACAGTCGAACAAACATGTGCAGTGACTAAGAAACCAGACCAGGGGACGGGTCGTCCTTCGAAATCAAAATTACAGACAGAGAATGAAGTTTCAGTTCTACCCAGGAGGCGAACAACCAAATAGCCAAGCGTAGTAGGGTACACCGCCCAGGTCACCAACAAAGACCTGCAAGAAGCCAAGTGCGAGATATCAATGTGTATGGTATAAAGAAAACTCAGAGGAGACAAAACCCTGTAAGAGTTAACATTTCAAAAAGGATTTATACCTGGAAGGCGCAGCCAAACGCCATAGCGTGACAAGCCGAACGAGCCTGAGCAACTGTCGAGCAAAGGGGCGAGTTGGGTTAGACCCAGAACCAAATGAAGAGCCAAATTGAAGCATGGAAGGGTTTCCTTACCTGTGTTTAACTGAGGACGCGTGCCTGAGAAACCCTGTGCTTCCAACCAAGACCAGTGCCATATTGTGAGAAGGCGGATAACCACAAACAAATACCAACAAACGAAATTCGGAACAGAGACCTTAGAGAACCAGAAAAGCATACAGTAAAAACACAGTGAAAGCCATTGACAGCGAACAGAGGAATTGAGTTAAGACCACAGCATAAATACAGCCAACAGGCGTCATAGCCACAACGAAGAGCAAGTAAATTAACCTGAAAAACTACGCATACAAGAAACAGTGAAATAGCAGAGTGACTTACTGAAATCGAGCCACGGAACCAGGCCGAATAACCTCCACAGTCAAACAACAACGCCATAAAATGAACTAACAGGTTAACCAGAGGCGGATTCAAGCTCTCAGACAGCATCCAGAGCCAACAAACCCACAGCATAACGCATCCACAGTCTCATTGCAGAGCCAACAGACCCTCGACAGCAGCAGAGAAAAATACCAAAGAACAATCCAGAGAACACGATAAAGGTAGGGTTAAGGTGTGTTTCGAGGCAGAGTACTGCCATTAAATTCCACATTAATTACACAGCTACCACCCTCACAAAGAACCGCGAATAGAGTTCGCCACATAACCCTCCCCGTCATACAAATAAAGTGTAAAGTGCTGCCAAGTGGGCTGGGTCCCATCAGAGTGGTATCAGAGCAGGTTGAGTTGAAGATATTTGGGAGAAATGGATATAGGTAGACGAGGACGAGGCCGAGGTGTTCGTAGAATGGCAGATGACGCATTACGAGAAGAACTCAGAGTTCTTACTGCTCGACTGGAAGCAGTAGAGGCAGGCAAGAGAAGAGATCCAGAAATGGGTGATGTGAGTGAGGAAGAAGTGGAAGTGGCAGCAGATGGGCCTCAAGGTGACTCACCAGAAGTGAAGTTATTGAAGTCTATATTATTGTCAAATAGCAGACCAAAACCAGAACTACCAACTTACGATGGCAGTTTGTCTATTGATGTTGTGTTAGATTGGATTAGCGAGATGGACAAGTATTTTGAATGCGAGGAAGTTAGTGAAGACCGTAGGGTCAAGTTTGCAGCAACAAAGCTGAAAGGGCACGCAACCCTGTGGTGGGACAGTGTCCAGAATGAGAGAAAGAGGTTGAACAAAGCACCGTTAAAAACTTGGACAAGGATGGTAGCTAAATTGAAGGGCAGATTTCTGCCAAGGGATTATCAAATTGCGTTACAAAGATAGGTACCGAATTTGAGACAGAGGGGACTGACCGTGAAAGAGTATACAGAGGAGTTTTATCGAGTAAATTTGCGAGCTGGATACACAGAGGATACGGCAGAAAGGACAGCCAGATATGTAAATGGGCTGAGGATGGATATTTTGGATGAAATAAGCATTTTGTCTCCAAACAATACTGAGGAGGCATACCAGAGCGCAATTAAAGCAGAGGAGAAACTTAACCGAAGACAGAATGCCCGGAGAGGACGAGGGTCTACTAGAGGAAGAGGCCGGTCCTATGGCAGGGGCCAAACTTCCAGAAACAGCGAGGAAGCCAGCAGTTCAAGGACTTCGGGAACAACAGAAAAGGGAGATGGAACGAGAGGTGGTAGATCGTTCCAACGCGGCAGAGGAAATGGCCATGGAAGGGGAACTGGTTATCAGTGCTATAGATGCCACAAGTGGGGGCACCGCTCGTTTGAGTGCCCAGAAACAGATTCAACTGGACAGCGAGGCGCATATGTGGCGCAACCGAAGGAAGCAGCAGCACCCCCTCAAGAGGCAGAAAATGCCCCAGAAACAGGAGAAGCTTTAGTGCTGCATAAGGTGTTGTTGAAACCAGTTGATGAGAGTGTCAAACAGACGCAGCGGAAAGCTCTGTTCAGGACTGTTTGTAAATCGCAGGGTAAGTGCTGTAAGATGATAATCGACAGTGGAAGTACGGACAATTCGGTGTCCACCGAAATGGTGGAGAAGTTGGGACTGAAGCGTTTGAAACACCCCAATCCGTATCGAGTTTCATGGCTACAAAAGGGGCACCAGTTGCTGGTGGACGAACAGAGTGAAGTTGAATTTCAGATAGGATGATACAAGGATAAAATCATTTGCGACATTATGCCGATGGACGTATGTCACATCTTATTGGGCAGACCTTGGCAATATGATAGAAAGGTGACACACGATGGAGTGTTGAACTATTATAAGTTTGAAAAAGATGGGGTTAGGCATACCCTTGTGCCTATCAGAGAAGAGAAGGAAATAGCTGAAGTAAATGAAACTAAGGCATTGCTAATGAGCGGAAAACAGTTTTTAAAGCAGGTTGAGAACAGTGAAATAAGTTATGCTGTAGTCAAGAAGACAAGGACAGTTCTATTGCATACAGAAATCACAGATTTACCTATAGAAATACAGCAGATGTTGGAAGAATTTACAGATATAGTAGTGGACGACTTGCCAAATAAGTTACCTCCCAAGCGAAGTATTAGTCACCATATCGATTTCATACCTGGAGCCAGCTTACCAAATAAGGCAGCTTATTGAATGAGCCCCAAGGATAATGAAGAAATCAGAAAACAGGTGCAGGAGCTATTGGACAAAGGATTAATCAGAGAAAGTTTAAGCCCGTGTGCTGTACCAACCATTCTCGCCCCCAAAAAAGGAGGAGAATGGCGGATGTGCACCGATTTCAGGGCCATCAATAAAATCACCATCCAGTACAGATTCCCGTTACCGCGTATGGATGATATGATGGACTGTTTGAGTGGGGCAGCTTACTTCTCTAAAATAGACTTAAAAAGCAGATATCACCAGATTCGGATACGAGAGGGAGATGAGTGGAAGACAGCTTTTAAAACAAATGAAGGATTATATGAATGGC
>APFE030257978.1:139972-159959 GCA_000404065.3 Pinus taeda
ATGAATGGCTGGTCATGCCGTTCGGGTTGAGCAATGCACCCAGCACATTCATGAGACTCATGAATGAGATGCTAAAGGAGTATATTGGGAAATTTGTAATTGTTTATTTGGACGACATTCTTAGTTTTAGCAAGACGAAAGAAGAACACTTCTGGCATGTGCGCAAAGTGTTGGAAAAACTACAGCAAAACAAGTTATTGATAAATCTGAAGAAATGTACGTTTCTGCAAAGAGAGTTAATTTATCTAGGATTTGTGATAGCAGAGAACGAATTGAAAATGGATCCAGAAAAGGTAACAACAATAATAAATTGGCCGTCACCAAAGAATTTGTTTGAGGTACGTAGTTTCCATGGATTAGCAAGTTTCTATAGGAACTTTATTAAAAATTTCAGTGGGATTTGTGCTCCTATGTTGGAGACCATCAAAAAGGCCAGCCAACCTTTTCGATGGACAGAAGCAACAGAAAAAAGTTGTCAACTATTGAAAAAGAAGATAACAGAAAGATCGATTCTCAGGCTACTAGATTTTCAAAAATTATTTCAGGTACGTTGTGATGCTAGTGGAACAGCAATCGGGGCTGTACTCAGTCAGGAGGATAGACCTGTAGCATTTTTCAGTGAAAAACTGAATGAGAGTAGGCAAAAGTACTCCTCATATGACAAGGAATTTTACGTAGTGGTACAGGCTCTAAGGCACTGGAGGCATTATTTGTTAGGGAACGAGTTCGTGCTGTTTTCAGATAATTCTGCATTATAATATGTAATGCAGCAACACAAACTTAATCATAAGCATGCCAAATGGGTGGAGTACTTACAGAGTTTTAATTTTGTTCTGAAACATATCAGCGGATAAGAAAATAAGGTGGCCAATGCATTGAGCAGAAAAGCTCTACTTTTACAGGAAAGCACTGTACAGGTTTTGGGTTTTGAACATTTACGAGATCTTTATAAGATAGACACAGATTTCAAAGAAGCCTGTGAGGTGTGCCAAAACCCTTTGATAAGGGGAAATAGTCCTTGGTTGGATTACAACATACAGGAGAAATTGCTTTTTAAGGGAGGACAATTGTGTATCCCCAGTTGTTCTATGAGGGAGAATATTATTCGTGAAAAACACAGTGGGGGTTTGGCTGGACACTTCGTATATAGACAAGCCTTGGAGCAACTTAGTCACTTTTATTTTTGGCCAAGAATGCGACGAGACGTACAACGTTTTGTGGTTAAGTGTAAGGTGTGTCAATTAGCGAAGGGACATAGCCAGAACACAGGATTATATACGCCATTGCCTATTCCAGGAAGACCTTGGGATTCAGTGAGTTTAGATTTTTTTTGGGATTGCCAAAAACACAGAAAGGTTATGATTCGATGATGGTAGTGGTAGATCGTTTCTCAAAAATGGCACATTTTGTACCTTGTCGAAAAACTAGTGACGCCACTCACGTGGCCCACTTGTTTTTTAATGAGATTGTCAGATTACACGGGTTGCCAACAACCATCCTATCAGACAGAGACGTGAAGTTCACGGGACATTTTTGGCGTACCTATGGAAAAAAATGAACACCCAATTAAGCTACAGTTCTGCTTATCACCTGCAAACCGACGGGCAGGTAGAGGTTGTGAACAGAAGTTTGGGAAATCCGTTACGCAGCTTAGTCGTGGAGAATTCTCGGATGTGGGACCGAGTGCTAGTGCAAGCAGAGTTTTCTTACAACGATACGCTGAATCGTAGCATGGGTCTCAGTCCCTTTCAGATCCTATATGGCATGCACCCTCGTGGAGTGCATGAACTTCGGGATCTTGGTTTACAGGAACGACGGAGTGCGGATGGAGAAGATTTTGCTAATGCAATGAGGGATTTACATGAACAGGTGAAAGCAAAATTACAGGACAACAGCTCGAAGTATAAGGAACATGCAGATTTAAGAAGAAGAGAAGTTCATTTTGAGGTAGGGGACGAAGTTCTGGTACACCTGCGTAAGGAACGTTTCCCTAAGGGTACGTACAATAAACTGAAGTACAAGAAGATAGGGCCTTGTAAGATCTTGCGAAAATTTTCAGCGAATGCCTACGAACTACAACTATCACCTGGAGTAGGCATATCACCTATCTTCAATGTGGCAGATCTATTTCCGTATACAGGCGATCTGTTGGAGGAAAAGAAGGATGAACACAGACAATCCACGCAGAATACCCAGGAAGACGGAGAAACTTGGAAAAGACAAATGCCTTATGTCCAACCTCCTGAGATCGAAGGCATCCTCGAAACTCAAGTAGTTAGGCGTACTCGGCGGAAAAATTATTTTCAGTACCTGGTCAAGTGGAAGAACCGTCCGATTGAGGACAGCTCATGGCTTGACGCCCATCAGATTGAACGAACAGGAACATCGGTTGAGGAGCTCATGAACCGGAGTCATGATCTCTTTTCACCCCGGGAGCCTGATGCAGGAGCATCCAGCTCACCGTGACTGGGCAAAAAGAACTCCAACCAGGTTCACAAGCTAGAGGTCGATTGAACTGTCAAATTCTTATGGGAATAATTTTTCTTTTTATTTTATTTTACAAAGTCAACAAAAGTTAGATACCTCTTTTATTTTCCAGTTTAGGATTACTGTAGTTTCAATTGATTAATTGGAAAATAGTCCATGTAAATTAGGAAAATAACAACCAATTGTTCCTACAAGTCTTGGAATACTGAATGGATGTAGTTATTGACAGAGATAGAAATTCTGTAACTATATTCTGTAACAGTTAAATTAACTGTAAGCATCAACTGAAAAACAGAGACTATAAAGTCAAAACAAATGTAACAGAAAGGGGTTCAGTTCAAGAGAGAAAAAGTTGAGTCAATTCAGAAGAAAAGGAAATAGAAAAGACCAAGCATTCAAAATAGAGAAGCCCTTGTCCATCTAGATTATCAGTATCAGTATTTGTTTAATATTCATTTACATTTTCACCATCTAACGAGTTACTGTATCATTACTATTTATTAAGTTATTGTGGCTACTGTGCAAACATTATTCACAGTAAAATACGAAGCAGATAGACAGAATTATAATGAATTCCCAATTACCAAACTACCAGTCATTTTCGCACGCGGTGAATCCACAGTTCCAGTTCATAATGTTCAGTTGGAAACGACCGAGAATTCAAACAACAACGTTTACAAACTTTCCGACGTTCGAATGCACAGAAGGATGAACGATAACCTAAAGCCGAATACATAGAGGTAACAAACCAACCATACAGTCTCTTTTACATTCGAAATTTCATTTCAATTATCAAAGAACAAAGTTTACAGTATTATTGGTAGAGCCGAACCATATCACAGAGGATAGCGACCATTAAAAACATAAGTAGAGCTGAATATGACTGAAAGTCGAAAACCCATGCCAAATCGAAAAACCCCGAGTTAGGGTTTGAACCAGACAAACGACCAAAGGCCACAAAAATCCTCATACATCTCACCCAAAGGCGACAAAATCAAATACAGTCGAATAAACATGTGTAGTGACTAAGAAACCAGACCAGGGGATGGGTCGTCCTTCGAAATCAAAATTACAGACAGAGAATGAAGTTTCAGGCCTACCCAGGAGGCGAACAACCAAATAGCCAAGCGTAGGAGGGTACGCCGCCCAGGTCACCAACAAAAACCTGCAAGAATCCAAGTGCGAGATATCAATGTGTATGGTATAAAGAAAACTCAGGGGAGACAAAACCCTGTAAGAGTTAACATTTTGAAAAGGATCTATACCTGGAAGGCACATCCAAACGCCATAGCGTGACAAGCCGAACGAGCCTGAGCAACTGTCGAGCAAAGGGGCAAGTTGGGTTAGACCCAGAATGAAATGAAGAGCCAAATTGAAGCATGGACGGGTTTCCTTACCTGTGCTTAACTGAGGACGCGTGCCTGAGAAGCCCTGTGCTTCCAACCAAGACCAGTGCCATATTGTGAGAAGGCGGATAACCACAAACAAATACCAACAAACGGAATTCGGAACAGAGACCTTAGAGAACCAGAAAAGCATACAGTAAAAACATAGTGAAAGCCATTGACAGTGAACAAAGGAATTGAGTTAAGACCACAGCATAAATACAGCCAATAGGCATCATAGCCACAACGAAGAGCAAGTAAATTAACCTGAAAAACTACGCATACAAGAAACAGTGAAATAGCAGAGTGACTTACCGAAATCGAGCCACGGAACCAGGCCGAATAACCTCCACAGTCAAACAACAGTTCCATAAAACGAACTAACAGGTTAACCAGAGGCAAATTCAAGCTCTCAGACAGCATCCAGAGCCAACAAACCCACAGCATAACACATCCAAAGTCTCGTTGCAGAGCCAACAAACCCTCGACGGCAGTAGAGCAAAATACCAAAGAACAATCCAGAGAACACGATAAAGGTAGGGTTGAGGTGTGTTTCGAGGCAGAGTACTGCCATTAAATTCCACATTAATTACACAACTACCACCCTCACAAAGAACCGCGAATAGAGTTCACCACATAACCTTCCCCGTCATACAAATAAAGTGTAAAGTGCTGCCAAGTGGGCTGGGTCCCATCAAAATATAATGTGCTAGCTTTCCTTCTATCACAAGTAGAAGCCCATTTCAAACAACAACATTTCACCTCAAATGAAGGCTAACAATCAATATCATTCCTTCTACTACAAACATAAGCATATTTCTAGAAGCACCATTACATGGTCAAATAAATCTAGCACATGCTAGATTTTCTTCTAGCACAAACACAAGCACATTGCCAATAACAATATTATAAGGTGAACGAAATCCACCACACACTAAATTTCCTTATAACGTAAATAGAAGCATATCACTCACAAAAACATTGTAAATTAAAAGAAATCTTACACATTCTAGAGTTTATTCTAGCACAAACACAATCACATTGTCAAAAACAACATTGCAGAGTGGAAGATATTTAGCATATGCTTGATTTACTTCTAGCATAAACACAAGAACATTGCCAACAATAACATTGTAGGGCAAACAAAATCCAACACGTGATAGAATTCCTTCTAGCACAAACACAAGTACATTTCCAACAATATTGCATTGAAAAAGAAATCAAATGGAAGTTATATTTCATTCTAGCACAAATACAAGCACGTTGCCAACAACAATATTGCATTGCGAAAGAAATCTATTGCATACTAGATTTTATTCTAGTACAACACAAGTACGTTTCTAACACCAATAGTGCATTGAAAAATAAATATTGTAATGATCTTAACCTATAAGACGATACAAGAATACCCAATATGTGCAGAAATATACCCAGAACATAGAACAGTGAGAAATAATAGCTGGTATTTTATTATTTAGAAAGTAATATTCACTTGCCTCTTCGAGGGGGCAACCTCCAATAGAGTAGAGCTCGATTACAAAATAAGACACGATGCTCCTCGCAGGGAGTCTCTATCCTTTATATATGACTCATACATGCAATACCATGGAGCAATACCATGGTTCTTATTAATACCATCTATCTAATTCCATGGCCCATTTGCAACTAACTGTGGTCTCATCATTAAATGTGGGTTAATCACTTACAATTATTAATGTGGGCTTTATTGACTCTTTACTTAACTATAACTATGACTCGATCCTACTACATAAATAAGGGTGTTAGGGTGGGACCCTAACATGCCCTCCCCCTTAATAATAGCATTGTCCTCAAGGCTGAAGCTGTGGAAACTGCTGAAGAATAGTGGTTGGTTCCTAGGTTGCATCTTCCGAGGAGGTGTCTTTCCACTTGATGAGGACTTCCTTGATTACGTGGCCACACAGGTGCTGTTCTCGTGTGTCTAGGACCTGTTTAGGTTGGAGCCATATTTACCCTTCTTCATCCAATTTAGGTAGATTGGTTTGAATTCTGCAATTGTTCCCAATCACTTTCTTGAGGCATGAGATATGGAAAACTCGATGGATTTTTGCAGTGGATGGCAAAGCTAGCTTGTAGGCCACTTCTCCAATGTGCTAAAGTATTCGGTATGGTCCGTAGAATTTTGGAGATAGTTTCTGACAACCCTTTTCTTTGAGTGATGTTTGCTTATATGGTTGCAGCCTCAAAAATACCTGATCCCCTTCTTGAAATTGGCGTTCTGAGCGATGCTGATCTACCTATTGCTTCATGTGGTTTTGAGCTTGATGAAGATTCTCTCTAAGATGGGTGAGCATGCTTGTGCAGTTCTGTAGGAGTTGATCCACTACTTGTACCTTTGAGCACCCCTTGATATAAGAAGTAGGGGAAGGAGGGAGTTGACCATAAACTGCTTCATAGGGAGTCAATTTGGTGGTGGCATGATAGTTGGTGTTATACCACCATTCAGCTAGAGGTAACCACTGTACCCAAAGATGTTGCTTTTCTGAAGTGAAACACCTAAGATAGGTTTCCAAACATTTGTTGACTGCTTCAGTTTGACCATTCGTTTGTGGATGATAGGAAGTACTGAGTTTTAGTTGGGTACCTTGTAGCCTGAAGAGTTCCTGCCAAAAATTACTGGTGAAGATTGGGTCATGATCAGACACAATAGAAGTGGGCATGCAATGCAATTTGAAGATCTGATCCATGAAATATTGAGCGACCAAAGTCGGTGTAAAAGGGTGGGGTAGGTGATGAGCCCCGGAATTTGTAACTTATTGGGCTCATTTTGCCTAATTTTTCTTGATCAATCCACCATTTTTCATAGTTTATGCATGTTTTTTGAGTATGTTTATGTTAATTGCACGAATGAGGGTGGTCACTTTACCAAGAAGGCTAATACATGGTTATTTTAGGTTTTTGGACAAATTTTGGAACAAATCCAAGCAATTATGAGCTAGATGACAGCCCAACATGAAGGAACAAGGGTGAGGATTTGTAGGGAGGATGTCTCTGGCATTAAATGTCCCTTCCTCGAAATCTTCACCCTCAACTCGGAGCTCAGCAGGCCACCAAAACGAATCTTAAAGGCAGCCAAGCAGCTTGGTGAAGAGTGGTTGTTTACTGGCAGATGGAGCAGCCGAGCCCCTTGAATTAAGAAGCGCTGCTGAGGCCCTCATAGGCATAAATAGGAAGGCTTTCAGCCTTCATAGTTTACTTTTTGGATTTTTGTTATTTTGCACTAAGGTGCTGCTATTTTCTCAGCTCATTTTTGTAGTTACTGTTGTGTAACTTTCTTATGAACATGGCTATTTTTGAGTAATCGAAAGCAACTTTACTTGGCATAAGTTCTAAGTTTCTTTAGGAGCCTGTAGCTCTTGGGGTTGGGCCCAACCCAAGTGCCAAGGCTTCCTTCATGTACTGTTATTTGTTTTCATGTCTTTGCAAAAGAATTTCTGTTAAGTAGGTTAACATCTTGTTGGTTACATAGGTCATGGTTGATGGTTAGATACGCTTTTTATGTTCAGATTTAGTTGATAGATTAGTAACAAGGAAGATCTCCAGAAAAAGGCCATCAAGCACCTTTGATCTCACCTCTCCCTCAGTGGGATCGTGAGCTGGGATGAAGGTGACATTGCTGCCAACAAAAACATTGTTTTGCTTCACCGTGCAATTAGTAGTGTTGGATTCTTAGTTGCTGAACTTGATATCAGTTCTGATTGCATGCTTAGGGTTATGATTACTTAGTTGCATAGTTATTTCATATGATTTCATTGCAAATAAACGTCTGTTCATTTCCTTTTGTTTATACCTAGGTCAGATTAGAGTGAAGTAACTAGGTCATAGGTTTTCTAAGTGTTTGTTTGTTCAGTTTGAAAAATAACTTCCAGAGCACCTATCATACTTCTCCATCTGCCCATACTCCACCCAACCTACCTGATTCATCCTCCATTTCAGATCCTTGCCTTACCTCTACCACGTTCCCTCACGTTGACCTACTTTCCATATTATTGTGTAGGATTTCC
Organism: Pinus taeda; assembly: GCA_000404065.3. NCBI lineage: Eukaryota > Viridiplantae > Streptophyta > Pinopsida > Pinales > Pinaceae > Pinus > Pinus taeda. Next base: position 147,888 of record APFE030257978.1, read on the forward strand.
TTATCTCTCCTTGAACAAATCCAACCGTCCTTATCACTCTTCAGCTCCATTCTCCAAGCCCTGGACCTCCTTACACCCTTATCTCACCTCCATACCCACTCCATCATATTTCTCCCTCCATCCATCCTCCAAAATCCCATTTCTAAACATCCTGTAGAAAATTATAGACATCTTGTAGAAATTCCAGACATCCTGTAGAAATTCCAGAACATCCTGTAGAACCCCTGCAGACTTCCTATAGAAGCTCACGAAAGCGGTTTCTTGAAAGCCAAAATCTTGAAACTCTCAGGAAGGGTGCTAGGGACCCTTTAGGCCCTCTCTAAACCTTCCCAACCTCCTGCAAGCATTTTCTCTTGTCGATCCACCTCTGCACAGTCAAAAACAGTGAAAGCACATGCATGATAATTCTGACAACTTATTCAAAAATACAAAAAGATGTTTTCTTCAGATAGTGATAACTTAAACACATGCATTTTACCTTCCTATAAGTCAATGGCACCTCTGTTAGTAGCTCACATCCTCTTTTTCGCATCAGTAGGACTAGATGGTAAAATTAGGGTTTACTAGTGTTTGCATTTCCTTTCAGCTTTTCAGTTTCTTTCCGCAAGTAGATTAGCTTCCTTTGAGTTAGCTTTCATCCATCAGTTAAAAAGCTTCTTCTCAAAGCTCATAGAAGTTGGTTTAAGCCCCTGTCGGACTTGTGCCAGCTGACCAAGTGATAGCTGCGGCAAGAGCTAGTACTTGTGCATACAGCACCGTCACTTCCAAGTTTGTTACGAACTACTGGGTTGATATAAAGTAAAGAAGGGAGTCCCAGGAGTTGCAACAATATTGCTGCAATACTGGAGCCCACCATTCTTTTTGGCGCCATTATTGGGGAAGCGTCAGAGTATTTGTGATTGCTGCTTTTCTTCTATTTTCTACCACAACCTTCTGCTCAGTAGTTTATTTCATTTCCATTCTGCAATTTCATTTCCGCAAAAATAGACTAGACATTTCCTGCTTTCCTAGACTAGCATTTCAATTCTGCAAGTGTAGAGTAGCATTTCAATTCCTCAATTTCAATTTCGCAAGCGTAGCCTAGCATTTCATTCCTGCAAAATAGATTAGTTCTTTCCTGCTTTCATTTCAATTCCGCATTTTCATTTCAGCAAGATAGATTTTAGTTAGTCGCAATTCAATCTATTTTCAGTTTTGCAGGTACAAGCAGAAAAAAAAACAAAGGCAGCTAAAAATCTTTCATTTCATGCCTCGTAGGAATAGAGACAATACTGGAAAATTCCTACCCAACACCCCCACCACATCACTGAGCCACCCTTCTCTCTTCTTTGCTGGCTGTGATCTAGAAGAACCTATAGGTGAACCCCCTGAGACATACGAAGATCCTATAACAGAAGAAGAGCAAGAGAACATTCCTCTTGAGACCATGGCTGAACACAGAAATGGTATAGGAGATAACGAGAGAATAGAAGGTGCCTTTCCCATCTGAGAGACCAATGGGGACATGAAAATGAAAAACATAAGTCGCTTAGCCTTACCTCACTTCCATGGATTGACCACTGAAGACCCTGATACCTTCCTGTTTGAGTTTGTTGTCCTGTGTCAAACTTATGACTATGCCGAAGACGAGCAAAAGCTGAAACTCTTTCCCTCTACTCTCAAGGATGCAGCACTACGCTAGTTCATGGGGTTACCTGGAAAGAGTACCACTACTTGGGCTCAGATGCAGCAAGCCTTTAACAACAAATATCGGGACTACTATAGGTCAAAGGAAACAAAGGGAGAGATCTTTCGAATGACCATGGGAAATGATGAGTCTTTAGAAGACTACGAGGAAAGGTTCTAGCTTAGTTACAAATGGGCCAGGTGCACACTTGACCCTAGATCTTTGAAGCTGATTATGCTTAGAGGAGTCCCTGAAGACCTTCTAGATACCCTCCATTTGCTAGCTGGAGGAGACATCTACCAACTACCTTACGAGGACATAAAGACTGTGTTTAGAAACCATTCTAGGGAAGCTCGGAAAAGAGGAAGGGGGAATCTACTTTCAGCTAGTACCACCTTCTCCAAGCATGAGTTTGCTAACCAAATGGAAGACCTCAAAAGTGATATGAGACAGACTATTTCCATGCAACTTGATACCTTCCGAATCCAACAAAAGAAAGAGGAAGCTCAGAGGGCTTTGGCCATTTTCTGTCCCAGATGTACGAGGAAGCATCCTAAGAACGAGTGTCCATTGCACTCAGTAGAGGTATGCTTCATTTGTGAGGAAGACCACCCCACAAACCAATGCCCAACCTTACCCGGATTTAAAGCCATGTACCTAGGGACTGAGGCAACTGCTGAACCTCTCTACTTCCTCAACCAAAGGAGGCCACATGGGCCCAGACCTTACCAGCAGGGGATGCAAGGGATATCCCAAACTTATTATAGCCCCAACCAATCTACTCACATACCTTCTTGGGGTCCCCCTGCTCATCCTTCCTGGCCCGCACCTCCTCCGTGGTTTTATCCATCTCAATACCATACTCAACCCACTGCTCATTCGTTTCCCTCTCATGCCCAGCCTTAGCCTTAGTGGAATGCACCTCAGCAGGGGTGGAGGCCTCAACACAACTCTCTTCCCGCCATTTTTCCTCCACCACCTACTTAGCCACAACCATTACCTCCTGCTCCTCCAAGACAACCCCAAATGCCTGCCCAACCGAACCTGAACCCCAACAATAGACAGGCCCAACAGGTATACACTAGGGAGACAACGTGTCCTACCTATGTTGTGGAGATCCAGGAGATCAACCTGCGATCTGGGAAGGTCCTTCCAGATCACCTGCTTCCTTCCCCAGAGGATGAGGAAGAAAAATAGGAAAGTGAATCCAAGGCCATTCCACCCTTTCCTGAGCGATTAACAGCAACCACGCAACCAAACCCAGAGGAGACTGAGCTTCTGGGAGAACTTAAGAAGTTGTGTGTGAAAATACCCCTTCTCCAGGCCATAAAAGATGTACCGAGATACAACAAATTGATCAAGGAGAAGTGTTTCAGGCACCCAGGCAGGCGCAAGAGAGATGCCCAGACTATCAATGTCATAGGACAACTGTCCGATCTGAGTTGGGGCAAGTAATCTGTCCAAAATACTTAGACCCTGGGAGTCCTGTAGTTTATGTTCACATCAATGGCACCATAATCCCCCATATCTTGATTGATCTAGGGGTTGCCATTAATGTGATGACCACGGACACTATGCTTAAACTCAACCTTTAGAGTTCCTTGAGGAAGACCTCGACAGTGCTGCAGTTAGCAGACCGCTCCACTGTGACTCCCGAAGGGATTGTGGAAGATGTCTTGGTCTTTGTTGACTCTTGGGAGTACCTTGTGAATTTCTTGGTCCTTCAGCCAAAGGAAAAACTCACTGGATACCCCATCATTTTGGGTAGGCCTTGGCTAGCTACTGCAGATGCTTACATCAGTTGTCGAGCTGGAAGCATGACCATCAAGAATGGACCTATGTCTAAGCAGCTAGTCCTCTATCCTCCTGCCCAACCTCTGCTAGAACATGACTTACCACTCTGGTTGGAAGAGGGAGATGAGGAGGAGGTCTACTCTGCACCTTTGTGCACAATTGAAGCCACCAGGGGAGGCACTCAAACTGAGGATGACTTGATTGAGAATTTGATTCAAAACCCACCTCCTGGTGCACTATCGTTAGAAGAGTTGGTGGAAGATACCCAAGCTAGTGCTTTAGTGGACCTCTGTGTGACTAATCTGACCTCTCCTAGAGTTAAGAATGTGGAATTTTTCCCTGAGAGAACCTTAAAAATCAACTCTTCCTTATCTCCCTCCCAGGAGAAGGAGTTACGTAGCTTATTGAAAAACCATTTGGATGCTTTCGCTTGGAGCTATAAGGAGATGAAAGGATTCCACCCGTCAGTCTATGCCCATAACATCTACATTAAAGAGGATTGTAAACCAATCAGGCAGCCTCAGAGGAGAATGAATCCAGCCCTTAAAGACATCGTCAAAGAAGAATTGCAAAAATTGTTGGATGCAGGATTCATCTACCCCATCTCTGACAGTGAGTGGGTCTCACCTCTAGTGCTTGTACCTAAGAAAAAAAGGAAGTGGAGAATCTGTGTAGATTACCAGGAACTTAACAAAGCCACCAAGAAGGACCATTTCCCCTTGCCTTTCATAGATCAAGTGTTGGATGGACTAGCAGGGAAGAAGTTCTTCTCTTTCTTAGATGGGTTTAGCGGGTATAATCAGATCCAAATCAGCCCGGAAGACCAGGATAAAACCACCTTCACTTGTCCATGGGGTACCTTTGCCTATTGGGTCCTTCCCTTTGAGTTGTGCAACATTCCTGCCACTTTCCAGAGAGCAATATTGAGCATATTTGCTGAATTGGTTCATGATTCGGCGGAAATCTATATGGATAACTTTACTCCTTATGGGTCCAACTTCCAAGAAGCATTGACTAACCTGGGAAAAGTTTTAGCCAAGTGTATTGAGATGAACCTATCCCTCAGTCTCGAAAAATGTGAATTCCTGATGAATGAAGGGACTGTGCTAGGTCTCACCATTTCTCAGCAAGGATTACAGGTGGATCCTAACAAGATCGCTATCATCCAAAAGGTTCCACCTCCTCAAAAGGTCAGAGATGTTCGGAGTTTTCTAGGCTTGGCCAGGTATTATAGAAGATTCATTAAGGATTTCAGTAAGCTAGCTTCGCCATTGTTTAGCCTCTTAGGGAAAGATGTTGAATTTAAGTAGACTAATGATTGCCAAGGGGCTCTAGATGAGTTGAAAGATAAGTTGGTGTCCGCCCTGATCTTGAGAGGTCCAAACTGGGCCCTACCTTTCCACATCCACACTGATGCCTCGAACAAAGCCATAAGGGCAGCCCTACGACAAGTTGAGGAGAAACTTCCATACGCCATATACTTTGTTAGCAAAAACCTGTCCAAGGCAGCGATGAACTATACTGTAACCGAGAAAGAATTCCTAGCCGTAGTCCATTCCCTCAACAAGTTCAGACACTACATCACTGGTTATCAAACATTCGTACAGATGGATCATGCTGTAATTAGATATTTAATGAATAAGCCTGATGTGAATGCTCATATCATTAGATGGCCTGAAGCCTGATGTTGTAGCAATTTGATTTGACTATTGTTGACAAGCCAGGTAAGGAAAATGTTGTTGCTGACTTCCTATCTAGATTAGATTTTCCTACAGGTGAGGAAGGGACAGTGGATGACCAGATGCCAGATGAACACTTGTTTGCTATCTCAGTACTCTCCCCATGGTTTGTTGATATATCAAATTACTTGGTCTCGGCACAGTTCCCTCCACATCTATCCTCAAAGGAGAAGAGCAAAATCATGAGGAAGAGTGCCCCATTCACTTGGATCATGGGCAACCTGTTTAAACTTGGCCCAGATCAAATCTTGAGGCATTATGTTAGGGAGGGGGAAGTCTTTGACATCCTCCTAACCTGTCACGACGGGCCCTATGGAGGCCACTTTGTAGCAAAAAGGACTGCCTTCAAAATTCTACAGGCGGGCTACTATTGGCCTACTCTTCATCAAGATGTCAAAAGATACATCCACCAGTGTGATTGATGTCAGAGGATGGGGAAACTGATTCCAAGGGATGAAATTCCCCTCCAACCTCAAGTGACCTTCGATCCATTTGAGAAGTGGGGCATGGATTTTGTGGGTCCTATCAACCCTCCTTCAAAGCAAAGGTCTTACATCATTGTGTGCACCGACTACCTAACAAAGTGGGTAGAAATAAAGGAAATCAAGGTAGTGACAAGAGAAAATAGCTGAGTTTCTAAGGGAAAATATCTTCTACAAGTTTGGCTACCCAAGAGAGTTAGTCACCGATCAAGGAAGCCAGTTCACCTCTAACTTAATTGAAGACCTGCTCGCTCATCACAAGATCAAGCACAGGACTTCCACCCCATGTCATCCACAAGCAAATGGGCATATGGAAGTCACTAATAGAGCATTGGAAGAGATTTTGACTAAGGTGGTGAGCAACAACAGAAAGGATTGGGCAGATCGCCTTGTTGAGGCCACTTGGGCCTACAACACCACTTGGAAAACTACAACAGTATTCACACCTTATGCGCTGGTCTACAGGAAGAAAGCTTTGTTGTCCATAGAGTTCGAATACAACACATTGAGGGTGGCGGCTCAGCTGGACTTAGATCTCAACCATGCTCAACGTGAAAGATTACTGTAGCTGAATGGATTAGATGAACAAAGAATGCAGGCCCTCCTCCACTCAGAGGTAGTTCAACTCCAGAGGAAGATATGGCATGACCAACACCTCAATGAAAAGCAATTCCAGCCAAGAGATTGGGCGCTGCTGTATGACTCAAGATACAAGGATTTCAAAGGAAAGATGAGGACAAGATGGCTAGGACCATATGCAGTGGAGAAATGTAATGACAATGGTTTAATCCTTATCAGGACCATTGATGAAGAAGCCATCCCCATGCTTGTCAACGAGCATCGATTGAAAATCTACAAGAAACCTCTTTCGAGGCAGGAGTTCATTGAAACTTTGGAAAAACTAGTGCTGGTAGTGGAGAAGAGCTCTACCCCTATTCCACCCACACTTTGATCATCAAAAAAAAGAAAATAAGAAATAAAAGGATCCTTGGGTGAAAACCTTTCTGAGGTGCCCAGGGAAGACAATGAGGGTGAAAACCTCATGGAGGCGCCCCAGCTGTCTCCAGAGAAATAAAAAAATGTGGAACAAAAAAAGATCCTTGGGTGAAAACCTTTCTGAGGTGCCCAAGGCAGATAGCAGGGGTGAAAACCTCATTGAGATGCCCTATCTGTCTCAAAAAAAAAAAAAAAACAAAAAAAAACAACAAGAAAAAGAAAAAGAAAACAGGACTAATCTCTGTGAAAATTGCAGGTTGCAGGGAATCCATTGCAAGAAAAGAGGGGCACGCAAAACGAGGATAGGGGTCCGTACCAGGCTCCAGGACATACTTTCAGACACCCCCTCCATGGCCACTCACCTCTCCTATGATTTGGTCACATTCGGGTCAAGATTGGGCCTTCTACAGGAAGTTATGGGCTTTCTACAGGAAGTTACAGGCTTTTCTACAAGAAGTTCCAGGCTTTTCTACAAGAAGTCCTGAATTTCTACAAGAAACATCTTGTAGAACCTTCGGACGAGCCAAATTCAATTTTAAAAGGGAATCTGATGGTTGGGACCAGTTTGTTAGGCCCGAGGCCACACCTCTATGCAATCCAACACCATGTGGTGTCCTGCTCTATCTCTTGACACCTCTGTCACCCACCTGGTTATGTGTTCCTGCACAGGCATACAAAGAGCATGTTTTCCTCAGATTGAAAAAACTTTTCCAAGTGACAAAACAAGCGGCAAGGGGCTCGCACACTCTACTTGTTCAAGCTCCATCTAGACTCTTCATCAATGTAGCCAGTCCTTGTCCGCAAAATGACCCTGCCCGTTTAGCCTGCATCCCAGGAGGAGAAGCAGCTACAGGATATCCTACAGAAATCTTGTAGCAGCTGATCCCTTTGGAGCACATACTCTGGAGTTAGGGGTCATGAAAAAAGGTTCATCTTGAACGAGAACACCTCTTCAATGGCTGAGATCAGATAGAACCTATGCATGCAGCGTTTATCATGGGAAGATCAGGTTCCAAAGCCATGAATGCAGTTTCAACAAATAAAAAATGGGCTCTAGCACCCATGCACGAGGCGGCAGCAAGCGAGGCAGTAGTTCTGAAACCAAAGTCTGTATAATGCATCCACGGCCACGCAGGTAAGTGCCTAACCTTATTCGTGAATTACATAAACCATATTTCAAGAACACTGCATGCCTGTGAAAATGGTTATATTGAACGAATTCGGTGGTCAGTCAACTGGCCACCCTTAGCCAATTACACTGCTTCGTGGGATCTGAACGAGCTTAGTTACGTTCAGACTCGCCAACGGGCTATGTAATCGACATGTGTAGAGTGTCCAGTCGGTGAAAAAAGGCGGATTGACAGTGGTGGCGGTGGTTAATGGCAGGGGGGAGGTAATGGAGGCCAGGGACACGCAGGAGAATGATGACCATGACGATGGATAACGGTTTGGTCCGCCGCCTCACCCTCTGGAACAGAGAAACCTGAGCTTTCCTTCGAAAAATATGAAGTTTCGGGAGAGGTAGGCTCGAAAAACACTTTCCCTACATGGTATATTTCAAAAGGTGGTAAACTGAACTGTCTGAAGTAGGGATATTAGAAACAAGCCTACTTGTGGGTCAAGACTAGCAGTTTGCTTGTGCAATTACACAGAATTTCTCAGACGGTCCTGCGTCAACATTCTCCTCCAAGGTTCCTATGAAAATTTCTCATGTAGAAACGATAAAGCACTGAGAGGGCTAGCTTGTATGTAAAAATTTGAAGTTGCACGTTTGCATGTATGCTGGAAAAATTGAAGGGTTGTACCTTGTCTGTGGAAACAAAACCTCCCCCTCCATACGCAGACAGTTGAGTTTGGGCAACAAAAGCATTAGAACCAGGGAATTGGTGCAGAGTTAAAATATAAACACTTGAGAGATCCTTTCTCAAAGTTCAAAGGAGGAAAGCACATAAAACAACACTCCCCTTCTGCTCAGAGCATTTAAACCAAACATTCTCACCATGCCAGGAGGGTTTATCAGAAAGGAACCCTCAGATTCCAGAAAATTGCGTGAACATCCCACAGTAGTGGACCTCTTCACCCGTGCCAATTGGATGACCTTCTGTGATAAAATCCAGGGGCATGATGATGAAATAACAGAGGAATTCCTGATGTCTCTGCAACCTAAATCAAAAACACTGGCCACTATAAATTTCAGAGGGTTGACCCTGCAGCTTACCCCTGAACTCATTAGTCAAGTCACTGGTTTGCCATTAGGGATACCCTGGAGCAAAGAGGAGAGAGCATTAGGCCAAAAAGCTAAGAAAGAATTCTTCCTACCAGAGGAACAGTTTTTAGAAGATAAGAATGGGGTAAGGAGGACCAGTTTACATCCTCTGTGGAGTGAATCCAGTCTCCAAATTATGAAATACATTACCTGTGAGGGGTGGTTCAGTATTGTTTATGGCTACCATTTCCGGTTGCTAAAAGAACTAAGACATGGGTTGGATTTACCCCCAGAGAAAAAGTTAAGCATCCCCTCCTTTCTCTTGCAATCATTGATTTAATGTGGCACAAAACTGAGGGAAGGGACACCGGATCAGGTAGCCCATCATGGGCTCATCAAGCTCCTAGTGGAAGATGCCCTCCATACTTACACTGTCCCCCTCTCCTGGGAAATTTTCCGCAACATGTCTAGAGGTGATGATATAAGGATTCTGGCCGAGGAACTCACCTCATCCAGCAATGAAGAAAGGGAACACAGTGAGGCAAGAGAAAAAGCGAGTGGAAGGGAAACACAAGACAAAACACCATAGAAAGAGCAAGAATGGAAACAAGAAAAAGGCCAAAATGTTGAACCCAAAGCTATGAAAAGACTAATGGCACAAACACCCAGGGAGAAACGACTACAAGACAGAGCGAAAAGGACTGAAAAAGTCCAACCAAGGAAGGGCACAACCAAGGCAACCAAACAAGAGTTAAAAGGAAAGACCCATGCAACTAAACAAGCCGCAACAGTTTCTACAGGAAGTCTGGGAACAACTTCTACAGGAAGTCTGGAAACAGCTTCTACAGGAAGTCTGGAAACAACTTCTACAAGAAGCCTAAAAACAGAGTAGAAGAAGGAGACGTCTCCTAAGATTCTGGCCCGGGAGGCAGCAGCGGTGCTGGTTTCCTTAAGCACAACCCCAGAGCAAAAAGGGAAGAGGAAAAGAGAGCCTTCTATGTATTTTAAAGCAAGAAGAAGCGTGTGCATAAAGACTGGAAAACCCCAGTCACAGTCAAAAGAACCAATTACGATTATGGATACCCCAATTAAACAACAGGAAAGGTCTCCTCCAAAGGCATCCATCATCTATGAATGGGGAAGCCTGAAGAGATCCACCTGGAAGGAAAATGTTAAAATGCTGGACACAAAAACCTCTCTATAGGATGCTGAAACAATTCTACAGGAAACGATGGCTAGGCTGAAAGAGACCGAAGAGCTAGAAGAAAAGGCAGCTACATCATCCCAAAAGGAGGAAAAGACTGAGAAAATTGAGGAACCAAGCCCCCAACCCAACCTGGGCTCTTACTATAACTTGCTAGAGGCGGGAAGGATAATCCCCCAAAAATTTGTAGTGCCACTCTTCTTTGCATTGGAGGAAGAGAGAGTAAGGACCCACACTTGGATGAAAATCGCCAAGTCCAAGGGTGTCGCAGATATAGGTCCCTTGGAGGAACAGCTCAAAGAGGCAAGGAAAGAATTGGCTTTTGTACGGCATGTAGAAAGTAGCCAGCAGGCCAAGCTATAGGCAGAAAATGAGCTGCTCAAACAGCAGCTACAGTTACAGGGACACTTTATGGGAGATAGTCCCCACACCTTGGGAGAACAGAAGCAACAAGAGGAACCCACAACAGACAAAAAAAACACTGATGAACAACAGAAGAGAGATGGGTTGCAAGCTGAAATAAAGGCACTGACTAGACAACTACAGGAAAAGGAATTGCAAGAAGCACAAGAGATACAATCTCTAAGGCAACAGGTGCAAGAAAAGGAGGCCCAACTGGCCTGCATGGCCAGCTGGGTAGAGGAGGCAATCCAGTGTAGACAACCTACCAAAACATATGCCTTATACCTCAAGGAACAATGGTTGCAGTTCCAGATCAACACTTTGGCCCAAAGGGGCATTACTCCATTCCAAAACTACCACCAATTCATGGCTTTATGTGACATCAGCTCATTAGAGGACAAAGCCAAGCTATTAGAGTTTTACCTACACAACTTGGCCCTTCCCAACATGAATTTATAGGACCCCAACACTGTGCTAGGAGACGTGCAACTTATGGCCATGGCCTCCTGGCTAAATCATGAAGAAAAGAGAGTAGCAGAGGTCTGAAATGTTATGGACAAGGAGTTGAACGAATCACTAATGATAAGAGCAGAGCCGGAGGATCCCTCAGCACTGATATACACCCACTAGCACTTGGCAAATAACTCCCGAGCCCTACCTGATTACATTAACCATCAAGCCCAAGCCATACCCCATTTTGAGGACATGGAGAGGCTGTTGGGGGATGACTGTGTTCATGCCTGCACTCGGAGGTGGAACACACTGCCCCATAGCCTAAAGATTAGAGAATACCACACACCAACAAGGATGGAAGAGGCCTTGGCAAGAGTAACCCTCTACAAAAAGTCCATGCAGAATCTTCAGGCCAACTGGTTCGGCCTAAAATTCAGCCTTCCCTTGCTTCTAGGGCTATTAGAAGGAGTCAAGGAAGTGGAGGAACACAGACAGTGGGAAGAAGTGGAAAGCAAAGCAGGATTTCATGATCGTGAAGAAGATATCACTTCAGAGGCCTGGGATGTGAGGGAGGCGGTCAAGGCTATCAAGGATGATGAGTTGGATTAGTTGCTCGAGGACGAGCAACCCATTTAGCAGTGGGGTGATGATGAGCCCTGGAATTGATAACTTATTGGGCTCATTTTGCCTAATTGTTCTTGATCATGAAGGGTGTCTACATGAAGGACATGAAGGGTGTCTACTTGATCCCTTGTTCATGTGGGACCCCCTATATTGGGGAAACAGGGCGATCCATCCATCAAAGGATTTGCGAGCATGCTGCTAACCTAAGACATGGGAGATCCAAGTCATCGGCTTTAGCAGAGCATATAGAAAAGACCAAGCATCAGGTATGTATTGAGGAGGCCAAGGTTGTGGCTAAGATTGCTCAATTCCATCATCGTAAACTTAGGGAAGCTATCGAGATTGAAAAGAGGCCGAACAATCTCAATAGAGATGACGGCTGGAAAATCAGTAGGTGCTGGATTCCGGCGCTTTCTTCTTAGTTAGTGTTTCTGCCCCCTCCACGGGGTTGTGCTAATTATTTATTTATTTTTGTTTTTACTTTTATTTTTATTTTTTATTTATTT
>APFE030257994.1:0-34569 GCA_000404065.3 Pinus taeda
ATTATGTTTTAATGTAACCCAATAATAACATAATTGAAACAAGGTTAATACATTTATTAGCTCGAAATTAATAATAACCTATTAATAACTCATACAGCGCAAAATAATAGGACTAAACCAAACTAATACTATAGGAAAAAGGACCAACCACCGAAAAAACTCTTACGGAGAGGGAAAAAGAAACCTTAAGATCTAATAAAAGGGAATGCAGAGGCTAGGAAGACAGGGTTGGGACCCAGCAACTACTAATCTTCCAGCCATCATCCCTATTAAGATTAACCGGCCTTTTTTCAATCTCCAGGGCCTCTCTAAATTTGCGATGATGAAATTGCGCAACTTTAGCAATGACTTGAGCATCTTCAATACAGACATGATGCATCGTCTTCCCAGCATGTTCAGCTAGGGCTGAGGACCTGGTCCTACCATGCCTTAAGTTAGCCGAATGCTCACTAATCCTTTGATTAATAGAGCGGCCCATTTCACCAATATATGGTGTCCCACAGGAACATGGAATGACATAGACGCCCTTCATGTCTTTAGGGTCAATAGGATCCTTAACAGACCTGAGGGAGCCATGGAATGACATAGACGCCCTTCATGTCTTTAGGGCCAATAGGATCCTATCCGTGGCGATTCTACATTGGCCACGGATAGGATTCTATTGGCCCTAAAGACATGAAGGGCGTCTATGTCATTCCAAGGCTCCCTCAGGTCTGTTAAGGATCCTATTGACCCTAAAGACATGAAGGGCGTGTATGTCATTCCATGTTCTTGTGGGACACCATATATTGGTGAGACGGGTCGCTCTATTAATCAAAGGATTAGTGAGCATTCGGCTGACTTAAGGCATGGTAGGACCAAGTCCTCAGCCCTAGCTGAACATGCTGGGAAGATGATGCATCATGTTTGTATTGAAGATGCTCAAGTCATTGCTAAAGTTGCGCAATTTCATCATCGCAAATTTAGAGAGGCCCTGGAGATTGAAAAAAGGCCGGTTAATCTTAATAGGGATGATGGCTGAAAGATTAGTAGTTGCTGGGTCCCAGCCCTGTCCTCCTAGCCTCTGCATTCCCTTTTATTAGATCTTAAGGTTTCTTTTTCCCTCTCTGTAAGAGTTGTTTTCGGTGGTTGGTCCTTTTTTCCTATAGTATTAGTTTGGCTTAGTCCTATTATTATGCATTGTATGAGTTATTAATAGGTTATTATTAATTTCGAGCTAATAAATGTATTAACCTTGTTTCAATTATGTTATTATTGGGTCACTGAAAACATAATATTATAATTAAAATAATAATATTCATGAAATGGTTTTATTAAGATTTTTGTTTCCATAATTTCATTATATATGTATATAGATTTATTACTACTATACCTTTAGAATTGAAATAATAGTTATCAATAAATGATTTACCAAAATTATTATCCCAGGACATACCTTTACCTAATTTCGTATATATTTGGTTTATATATATATATATATAAATAATAAATAAATGAATAAATAAATAATTAATTAATTGTAACAACAGATTCACCTAATTACATAGGTATTTTAATAGTATTATTAGAATAGTATATTATTAAATAAATACAGATTATTAGATAAATATAAATTATTAACATATTCACCTAATTAAATGGGTAGTTTAATAGTATTATTAGAATAGTAATTTATTAAATGAATATAGATTATTGAATAAATATAAACTATTTAATTTAATTATAAAATTATGTCTTGATAGAAGATATAATTTAATGGACCTTAGATTTTAATCATATAAAATATATATATATATATATTATATATATATATATATTATATATATGATTGATGTACCACATAATATTAATTTAGTCTGAATTAATTCATTTTAATATATGTATATATATTTATTAATAAACAAAGACATTTAGTTAATTTAACAAATTATATAATTTACCTAATTTAACAAATTTCTATGAATAATAGTAATATAACAAGAAGATTATTTGTTTGACTAGGTATTTTATTAATATCATTGGAATAATAAATTATTAATAAATATTGATTATTTAATAAATATATATCTTGATAAAAGATATAATTGGTTAATTTAATGGACCATTAGATTTAATGATAAATATGATTATTATTAAATAAATATATATTGTACCAAGAATATTAATTTAGTGTAAATTAATTACATATATATACATGTATATTTAGTTAAATTAACAAATAAATAATTTTATTTATCTATTTTAACTAATTTCTAGGAATTATAGTAATTAAATATATCTAGAATATTTTGGTTTGACTCGGGTCATTAGGTCAAAATTAGCCGTTGGAAATATAGCCGTTGGAGTCTCTGCACATACTATTTAACAAGCTATGCTGGATTGGTTCTGCAACTTGTCCTGATGATGAACCACACTGGTTGGTTCGAAACGCGTCGACAAAAGAGTATCTATGTGATTTCGCTCAAAATTTCTCTAAACAATGTTATGGATCACAGAAGCCTAAATTCCTTAACAAGCTAAGCTATTAAATAAATAAAAGTGGAGAATATAAAGTGATATTTTTGGGAAGTTTTTAAACTAGTTTTTTTCCATTAATTTCTTCAAAATTTATTAAAATTGATAAATTCATTAAAATCACAAATTTAATGAATTTATTAAAATCACAAATGTGATAAATTCGATGGAAAATTTAAACATAACAAATATATACAAACACAAGTACTGAGGTGAGGTATGCAAACACAACTTCGGTGGAAAATTTACGGATAACAAATTGACAAAACAAAAGTCATGAGACCTTTAGACCTCATGCATGTTGCAGCAACGAGTATGAACCCGTGTTGCTGTAGCCTGTAGGTAATGGTGGGCCATTTACAGGCTCGAATCCCACATCATGTAAAATTTGATGTTATATTTTCAAAATATCCGGGTTTCTTAATGCAAAAAAGGCACGAATGCTAGCTTCGAGATACCAGTCTTCAGTCATGTTTGTTTTGCAGAGAGTTCAAGGTGGTCAGAGCAGCGCGCTTGCAGATAGGCATATTGCAGGTAAAACAGTGCATAGATCGATGCGTATACTTTTATATTTTCGTAAATCCCCGCGACACCACGCCATTTGACGTCTCTTCGAAGGTGGTTATCTGGTGCGTGTGTATCCGACCATACGCCGACTCCGCTGCAAGGCATGTTTTCATGTAAAAATTTTTTGGAGATTTTTTTTATAATATAAAATTTTAAAAATTGCAATTTTTCTAGAGTATGATAGATTAGATGGTTAAGATGACATATAATTTTTCATTTTTTAAATTGTATTTTTGAATGTAAAAATGTATTTCATCTCTGGACAATTTGGAATAATAGACTAAAATAGGTTACATAGATTTTCTAACAATATTTGGCTCCTTTCAAAATTTGACCTTTAGTCAATATGTAAAAATTAATGATTACTTGAATTGCCATAACAATTAAAAAATATTTTTTTCAATTACTTATATAATATAAATTACATTTTATATTATTATATTAAACTATATATAAACAAGTTAAATGGTTCAAAATTGAAAAATAATTTAGTTCACATGAGCATTGAATATTTATTTAATGGATTACATCTATCCCATATATATATATATATATTACTTTCCATTTTGTTATACTTTCAATTAACTTCTTATTGCACATTGAGTATGATTGTTAAGTTAATATATATACATAATTTTTTATGTTTTTTTTTTTTGCTAAAAAATTGATATTAAAATAAATAAAAATTAACTAAGATATAAAATGGGTTTATCTAATATCCATTTGAAATATGAAAATATTAAGTTTATTAGTTTTTTTTACTTAAATATTTTTTTAAAAGTTGAAATAAAATTATCATATTTTATATGGGAAATTAAATATTTTATTTCTAAAAACTTACTGAAATATTTTTATATATCAACATTCAATAAAGCAAGCACATTGAGTGTGACTAATTTTATAATACTTCTAAATAAAACAACCTATATTATATATATATATATTTAATTTATTTTTTGTTTTGGATTATGTTTTTATTTTTAATTGAAAAAATATTTTATATTTATTTTAAAGGGACACAGAGAAACTCCACGTTAAGGATAGACAAAATTACACATCCTCTAGTACTAGGTTGCCTAATGAGCCTCTCAGCTCAAAAAATGATAAAAATTAATTAAATTATAATTTTATCTAAAATTATTACTATTAATGATAAAAATAATCAATATATAAGTTAAACATACATCCATTAAAAACATATAACAAATTTCTTAATCATGAAGATTTACCTCCACTCTATCATGAAGATTATTAATGTGTAAATATGCTTTGGCACAATACCATGACTTATTGATACCACATGCCTAAAAAACCATAATTCATTTCATATCACACTTGTTGATATCACATTTTTTTAATTAATGAATTTAATTAAAAGAGCAAACAATACATAACTACTTTGGAAATAAATTTTAGTTTTTGATTTATGTATACCAATTTTCTATGAAAGTTAAATCCATACTATAATTAAAAATGTGGAAGCACTATTCCAAAATAGACATGCCTATCATTATAACAAGTTTCTTAACTATGGAGATTCAACTTCACTTGATAATGGAGATTCTTAATCTTTACCATAGACCAATACCTTTTCTTATTAGTACCATAGGTCCAAAAAACCACAATATATTTCATATGGCACTTGTTCATATGATATTTTTTTAATCAATGAATTTAATTAAATGGGCAAAAAAACACACAACTATGGATATAAATCTTAGTATTTGATCTGTGTATATTACTAAGAATATTTTATAATATTTTATGGAGGTTAAATTCATGAAGTCCTAAGCCAAAATAGACATACCTATCGACATAATTAAAAATTTAATACATAAATTTATAAGAATATAGAAAAGAACCCAAAGATTGGATTCAGGGATGCACCTTCCTTTTATCCAAGGGACCACTGACAAGATTGCAAGGATCCTAAGAAAGCACAAGGTTCCCTCAACCTTTAGGACCCTAAACACCATTCAAAGCTCTCTAAGATTTGTCAAAATACCTGGTTGACCCTAGGAATATGAAAGGTGTTTATGTAATCCCTTGTTCATGTGGGACACCCTACGTTGGTGAAAGTGTCCACTCAATAAATCAAAGGATTTAGGAGCATGCGACAAACATCAAACATCGGAGGACTTGCTCCTCAATATTAGCAGAACATGTGGAAACGATAAATCACCACATTTGTATTGAAGACACATGGGTCATTGTAAAGATAGATCATTTCCATCACCATACGTTTAGGGAGGCTATAGAGATTGAAAGGAGACCAAAAAATCTGAATAGAGATGATGACTAGAAAATTAGTAGTGGTTGAATACCTTCCCTTTCTTCTTGAGTTTATATATATTTTGTTTAATTTGATTGATCGATCTATTTTCTTAATTTTATTATTTATTTAATTTTTTAAACAAATAATTACTTAATTTCTCTATTATCATTATTATTTAACTCTTACTCCATTTTTCTTCTTAGCTTTTATTTTATTTTTCTTATTATTAGTATTGGATTCTGCGAGTTAATATTTCACCAACCTTTGTTTGACCTAGAATATGTCTTTCTACATTTTTCCTTATTAGGTTGGTCATTCCATTTTAAATTTACTTATTTATTTAGATTCTAATTTATTTCTTTAAATATATGAATTTCTAAATATTATCTAATAAAATATTTGCTATCAAAAATAGTCGTTATATTGCTAACCATTAAATTTTGATGTCTCTTACATGGTTTTGCTCTATTTAATCTGATTTGCAAGATCTATTTCTTCTTTGTCCTGATGATGAACTACACTAGATGGTTCGAACCATGTCAATGAAACACTTGTAATGTGATTTTTTACTGAAAGTTTTCTCACTATTCAGAAAATATGTAATTATAACAAAATTATAATTTCTATTGATTTAAATTTTAAATTGAAGTATTGTACATAAATTTTAAATTATAGCAAAATTAGTGATTTTTTTTATAACTAACATAACCATATAAATTATATGCCTGGTAAACTCCGATAGACATCAAAACACTTACCTCATGATACATCTCGCATTGTTAAAACTAGCACAACCACGTTAGTAAATGTGGTTGATATATGTCGATCAACATCATTTTCATATGATGATTGGAATATAAAAGGTGGAAAATGATGTCCATTGACGTATATCAACCACTTTTACTAATGTGGTTGTGCTAATAGATGATTGACGTGCATGAGGAAGATTAGTAGACCATGGTTGACTATGGCTAAATAAGTTCACATTATAGTTAAGGAGGGTTTATTATGGTCAATATAGAGTTGACTACGAATGTCCATGGTTATCCACAACTAAGTATAGTTGACTATGATAAATTATAATTGACTATGGTTGACCATAGTTTTTCATATTTGATCATGGTTGACCATGGTTGCCCATGGTTGATTATGGTTAGATATGTTAACCATAGGTGAACATGATTTGATCAATTTGACGATGATTGACCATAGCTTTGTATTATAGATTATGGTTGTCCATGTTAATAATGGATGACGATGGTTGACCATGGTTGACCATATTTGACCATGCTGACATTGGGTGAGCATGTTTGATCATTCTAACCATGGCTGAATATAGTTTTCCATGTTGAGCATGGGTCGACCAATATTTTCTATTGTTGAATATGGTTGACTAGAGATAACCATGTTTGGTCCTAGTTGACACTATGGTTGGCCATGACTAACTAAAGTTGATGGTTGACCATGGTGGAGTATGGTCAACCATGATGATCAGAATCAACCATGGTTGATGATGGTCGACCATGTTGACCATAATAATCTACAAGCTATCATAGTTGACTAAGGTAAACCATGGTAACCATAGCTAACTTGGTTGACCATATTGACTATGGTCGCTATGGTTGATTGAAGATGACCAATATGCCTTCTCATGGTCTACCGAGGTTTATATTGGTTAACCATGGTTGACTATATAGTGACTATGGTTGATCGAAGATGACTATGCTTGGTCATGGTTGAAAAAGGTTGACCATGGTTGACTATGATTTCCCATGGTTGATTATGGTTGACTACGATTGACATGCATGACTATAGCTAATTATAGTAAATCATAGTCAATCATGATCAACCATGCTTTGGTTTTTGTTTATCACATTACAATGTTGATTTTTTGTTTGTCGCATTACAATGTTGATCATTGTTCATCACATTATGATGTAACTTTTTGCTCATCACATGCAATGTCAATTTCCTTCATCACATCGTGATGCCAATTTTTGTTCGTGAAATTGTGATGTTAATATTTGTTTGATACATTGTGACATCGAAATTTATTTGTCATATTACGATATTAATTTTTAAACATAGTTGTCTATGATCAACTGTGGTTAATGATGGGTGAACATTATTGACCATGATTGTCAATGTTTAACTATAGATGAATATGGATGTCAATGATAACCATGGATTATCATGGAGATCATGGTTGACCATAGTTGAGTTGATTTAACCATAGTTGAATATGCAAGTTGCATCATAAGAAAAGTTATAAAAGTTTTATTAAAAATTATTGAAAACACTTAAATATTAAATACACTATAAACCTTATTAAATTTAAATATTAAACCTTATACATAAACATTATTCATAAATTTAAATATTAAACCTTATACATAAACATTATTCATAAATTTAAATATTAAACCTTATTCATAAACCTTGATGGGTGAAGGCATGAAGATGGGTTACACATTTGGGCCAAATGTGGCGATGAAATGTGGGTTACACAAGCGTTGCGAATTTTGTTTGGGAGTAAAATACAATATGTAGAGAATTATGTTACTATCATATTGATATGTTTTGCAAAATATTTTAGTGTCATATACTATGTCAATTTTCCATTAAATGCAATGATTGTCCTTGCAAATTTTTTCACATCTTAAGACATATGCATGTTTACGTAGCACAACTTAGTATAAAATGTGTAATATATATATAGCCCCAAGGGTTAGCTCAACTGGTTGAGTCCTCATTTTTAAGTGCCTCGCCGATTGGGAGGTTACAAGGTCAATTCTCCTCGACACCCTTGGGGTTAGGCCCTACTAGTCTAGTCAGCGGGATTTGATTCCCTTTGGGGTTGATCTGCCCAAATTTTCCCACGAGAGGGATATATATATATATATAAGCATGATCAACATGAAGAGAACTAAGTTTTTCATGTTATTTTTTTTTATATGCAAAATTATATTTTTTATTATTTTTTGAAGTTGGTGAAGTAATATTTCAATTATATTCTGAAGACACATGTTTGCGTAATATTTTTTTAAACCATTTAAATAGATTCAAAAACTAAAAGTACCCTTTTGAAGAGGTTTGGTAAATAAATATAGTAGTATTTTTTGAAATTTTTTCATTTTGTATATTTTATGTTATTGATTTTTTATCAAGCCCCTTTGAAATTGTCTAAAAAAATTTCAAGCATTATGTTTAAAAGAAATTAGATAAAAAAATATCATATGAATTCGAAAATGTCAAACTCATATGCCATTGGATATGGGATCCCTTCCCGAATCCAACATGATCAACTCCACGAGTTAAGAACAAATTTTCGCTAGAGTCTGCTAGGGTACAAAATGATGTTTTAGACAAATATGTAGAAGAGGAGTTAAAAATTTGATTTTTAGGCCCTTAGTAGTGCAAATTGAAATGCTCGATCGAGCATTAGAGACAAAATTTCAAATAGATTGATCGAGGGTTTAAGAAACTCTCGATTGAGCTATCACAATTATCTAAAAAAAATAGTTAAAAGACGAAGCCTCTCAATACTTGTCTTTAAGCAAATTATAAAATTTATTTATTTCGCAATACTATTTTATATAAATATTCAAATATATTCCAAACTCTAATTTTCCTTAATTATAAATCCAAATTTTATTTTATTTTACCAAGAAAATAATTATAATAATACATAGACAACTTTATATAAAAGATTTTAATTTTTCTTTTTCAATATGAAATTCTTAAAAATGATAATTTGGTTATTGTTTTGATTTTAAATATAACATATTTTTATACTTAATCATTTTATAATTTTTTATGTAGAAATTTTCAGCAAAAATAACTCAAATTATGACTAAAAAGAAAAAAAACTAAACTAAACTATTTCCCACTCACATTTATGAATTTGCCACCATCCATTTAACTTGAAATATCTTCATAGTATAATACAAAACTAAACACTAATTATAAATATTCTATAGTAGATTACCTTTTAATCATTAAAAACGCCACATATTATATTTTTTCAAATCATTACTTTAAATTTCTGTAAATTTTATAATATTATTTTTTTTTAAATAATATTGACATGCATTTAAATCTAGATTACTCAAATTCAAATTAGTCAAATAATGTTTTAAAATTTATGATTTTGTTATGTTTTTATTATTTTAAAAATATATATTGCAAACCTAAGTCAAGAGTAAAAGTTTCTATATATATTTCGCACTTGTGTAGACTGAGGACATAATTTAGTGCAATCACATTTTAGAGGTTGAGAGAGATTTATAACCACAGAAACCATTGCATTCATTACAACTATATTAATTATAACTTACAACTATTACAACTATGTTAATTATTACTGCACTCATTTTTTCCCTGAGTATACGTTTGGTTTTGATAGATATGATTATGATCGAGGGTATTGTGTTCATCATTTATTAAATTTTCAGTAAATTTTCAAAATATACACTTTTACTGGCATCAAATTTACATTTTTGAGTTACACTTATTCATATACGTTTTTTTAATATTTATTGAATCAAATTGATAATTTTTCTTATGTTTAATTAATTAATTATTTAAATTATATTTATAATTCCTTGATGGGGGTGCGATGCAGAGAGGATGGAGTTCCCAAGGGAACATGTGGGCATTCATGTCAAGTACACGGCCTCAGTTGGGCGGGTTAGCCTCACTGGCCCCCCCATAACACCTTGAGTATGAGAGAGAGTAAATTTTGATGTGTGAGGTTTCGTGTCGCCTTGGGTCTCAAGGGTGGTGGTGAGCATCTGAATGTTATGGAGGGTGGTAGGGTTTTTCGTTTGGCATTCTGTGTATGTGCGAGTATTGGTGTCTGTGGTGTGGACATTGTGGGAAGAAGCGGGAGTTACAGAGATTCCCTTGTCCAGGCAAAGGGACGACATCGCTATCAACATTTCCTCCCCTGTTTTCGGGTGTGCATCATTGTTAATTATCAAATTGGGATTCATCACTATGAGTGTGCAAGGAAAGTAGGGTATGGTTGTCTGTTTAGGGTAGTATTATACTGTTTCTATTTCATCTTATGCGATTTCAATCTGGGTTAGTGGGAACTAATATTTTCTGGAATGGGTGAGTAGTGGTGGTCCTATTCGGTCTATTTATAGGCTTCTGTGTTGTTGGGTGGAGCCATTGGAGAAACAATCTCGAGCTCTAGTTATTGGGGCTTACACGTGGACGCTTTAGGGGAGGTTCATATTTCTCGCTCGTGGTGGGTGGTTGTCTTGTGTACTAAGTGTTATTGGCATCGTGGGGAGTGGAGATACAGTCGGGGCTGATGGTGTCTCCTTTTATGTGGGAAGTTCACGCGGTATCAGGCGGGTGGTCCTTTGTCCATTCTAGTGGTCTCGGGAAGCTAACCATGTGCCTTGTTCCTCGCTAGGGGCATTCCTCCGCTCAAGTACAGCCCAATTTGGGAAATTCTGGTGCAGACAAGTCTAGGTCTAGGCTCGAGATGGTGAGTGGTAGTGGTGGCCTAGTTCAAGGTAATCAAAGCGGTGGTGGGTTGAGTCATGCAACATCGAGGGGCAGAGGAGGTGGGTAATTGGGGCGCGTAGGGCATGTAGGGCCTACTAATTGGGATGGTAGGTGTGGGGGCTTGACTTTGGGTCAGGGTGGCCACACTTTGCTTATCCATGAGTGAGGGGGATTGACTCATCATGGTGTTTCTGGGTGTCATGTGCCAACATGTCATGGTGGTCGTGGTCAACAACAAGTTTGTTTATGGGTGTCATAGAGGGTTCGATAAGAGGAGCATACTGAATTGATAACAACTTTGAACAAAATGCATTATTTCTAGTGCCATGTCCGGAAGCGTGTAGTGGTGATCCAGTAAGGCCGCAAGTTTTTATTGGAGAAGGTTGAGAATTTGTAGACCTGGATGACCCATTTCAAGGAGCATGTCCAATACTTCTTTCATCCTCCGTTGCCTCTTGGAACAACCCCGAACAACTCAGCCTCCATCATTTCTGATGAATAGCATGGATATATGTGTTTTATATGTTCTGTCTATTTACTAGTGCCTATGACCTCTTAAGTTGTGGACTGTCTCTCTTTATGTTTTTCTATTTAATTGTTCGAAATGTAATGATAAATTAATCCACACCATTAGTGATTACCTATTCAAATGTAATTAATAATTAAACTTGGTTTTTTTTTTTTTAACTATCAAATACTTACAATTTTAAATCCAACATATCATTACTAATATTTACATAAAGTTTAAAATTGTTAATGATGAAAAATAAAAAAATGTTATCCAACTTTATGAATCGATCGAGCCTTAAAACTTGATTGAGCTCCTAAACTTGGGTTACACAGGAGCTCAATTGAGACTTCATTTTAATTCTCAATCGAGCAATCTTTAAGCCCTCAAACAACTCAATCAAGAGCTCAAAGATTGCTTGATCGAGTTTCCTTTTATCACCCACAACGTGCCCTCTCTTTCCAAAAAGTATAACCCAGCTCAATATGCTCACCCTGATATTAATAAAAATTATTACTAATATTAATAAAAACTATTAATATTAATATTTTCAAAATTAAATATTAAATATTAAATATAAAACTTAGCCAATC
Source organism: Pinus taeda (assembly GCA_000404065.3). Taxonomy (NCBI): domain Eukaryota; kingdom Viridiplantae; phylum Streptophyta; class Pinopsida; order Pinales; family Pinaceae; genus Pinus; species Pinus taeda. The sequence goes on from APFE030257994.1 coordinate 11,978, forward strand.
TTATTATGAACCCTATTTAATGATACCTTATTAAAAAAAAAAAAAGTATTAATAGAACTTTTTTTTTTTTTTTTTGTAAAACTTGGCAGTTCTTCCTCTATTTATATTTCCTTTTCAAAAACTTTAACAACCATTTGATCCAGGTGGCTTACCTGCCCAAAGGAAACCAGATAACCACTTGTCATCATTAAACCCTATCCAAAATTTAAATAGGTTTATGCTATCCATCTAGCATCATTGTTTTTACTGTCTATACTACTGTTTCTAGAAAGCAAATTAAACATGTAACTACATTTCATCAAAAAAAAAAAAAATTGGTATCAAACTGGATCACTACATCAATCCTCATCCGAGGATATTATTGGGGTTGTCGCCTTGGCACTAGATCCTGGCATCTCGCTCTGCTGCTCAATTCTCCACTTCATCTCTTTAAGAGTTTGTTCGATTCTACCCAGGGCTAGGTTATTTCTGTAGGTCTGTATCTAAATTTTCACTATCTCCCTGAGTAATTCCGACCTGACTGGGTCCTTTTCCTTGTTCTTCTCCCATGCCTCTGCTCCTTCACCTGTTGTTTTCTCTCTATGTAGGGTCATGGCCCGAGCCACCACGTTCTTCATTACCCAGTACTATTGTATAGTATGCCTGAATAGGGAATTCCTTCCTCGAGTATTCCCGGGGTCCAACACCATGATTTACCACTCTTCCATGGGGATGTCCCAGTGCTTGATACTATCGTTCAGTTCCCTCTCCCAACTCGCAATTTGGGATCTAATGTCCGGTGGATTCCCTATCATGTAAGCGTCAATAATAGTCTTTATATGTTCACTACTTGGCTTCCTTCCTCTTTTCTTGGTCAGCCCACTTGTTCCTTCTTTCGTCTTTGCTACTCTCTTTCCTCTCCTGGGGTCCATTTTTCTCCCTGCCTGTCTGCAACTATATTCGTCCTAATGTTCTCTGTTCTGTTCACTGTACTTTCCCCGGTATGTTAAAATATCTATCACAAAATCGTTGCAATTATCATAATTGTAATATTGAATCAAAACAGTTTCCCAATTGCTCGTTTTCTCTCCCTTTCCTATATTTGCTACCTTCGAGGTTTTAGTGAGATTGGGTTTAGAGCTAGTCCTTTTTTTGGTAAGGGTTTGGTGTTTGCTTAGGTTTCTTCCCATTTTCCATCCGTGGCAGCAATTTGCTCCCGACCTTTCCATTTTGGTCATCCTCATGGGTTTCTCCCCAGATGAGGTCGAATTTTGTTACACCTTTCCCAGGGTCTCCCTATCTTGTCAATAGGTTTCCTCCTAGAGCCAGCTCTCCTTCCCTTCCCCTAAGGATGCATGATTTCCTGGTTTATTATAGTCCTTGGGTTCTTTCCCTTTTTCCTGCTGGTTCACTCCCATCAATTCCTATAGGGTTGGCAAGGGTCATGTTCTTATGGGGAATACTACAGGCTTCTATCCCAGGGTGGCTCTCTCCCTTCCTGGGTGTGAAACCCTCTTTCCCGATCTCCCTGCCCTGGAAATTTAGATGCACTGTGAAATTGGTTTTACCATTGTTGCGGGGGGTTATGTTATCTTTTTTCATAGTCTTATGCATGTTCCATATCAAACTTCCTATTTTCCTATTGAAAATCACTTTGAGCCTAGTAGGGATGTGGAGCGATAGGACTACATACCAACTTCTCGATCAGTTGCCTCATCTGTCTACTGCTTGCGTCTTCTCTCTTCGACCACCTTCCCTCTCGCCAGCTTTTCTTGTCTTCGTCTACATGCATTTTGCTATATTCTTATTTTCATTAAGTTTTATTCCTCTTTCCCTCTGGTCCCTTTCCTTTTTTGCCACCTGTCTGGATTTATTACCGACACTGATCCCTACACCCATCTCGGGATGCTGCCCTTCTGTCCTTACTGCCATCTCGTCTCATTAATCCGCACTTTATCCTAGTTGCTCTTACCGTGTTCCTATTGTCCTTGTCCTACCACTTGTTATCATTCTCCTACCTGCCCTCCTACTCTCTGCTCTGCCCTCCTCTCTGTCATTCTCTTATGTCACCACCCTCGTAGTCTTGGGAGTTGTACCTTCTCTGCCTTGCTCCATCACCTTCCAGATTACCTGTCTACTCGCTTCATTCTCTGCGTCTGTCCTTTCCCTTCTCTATCCTCTTCCTTCCCATTCTCGACCACGTCTCCCCAATCTCTCTATATTTTCTATGATGTTCCTTGATCTGGACTTCCTCTCTCCTCCTTTTTGTTTTGCGAGGAGTTGCACTAAGTTTTCCATCTCCTCCATTTGGACTAGCTCAGCCTCACTTGCATCCAGAGTTCTGCCACCATTCCAGCAACCCCAATTTTCCAGGTTGTCTACTGGTTCGTTTCCCTTCCTTCTCACATGGGTGGAAGGATGTAGGCTACCTGTCTTATGAGTTTACTTATCTCCTGCACCAACTAGGCGGTTCTCCAACTACGACTGATTTTCTTTGCCTGTGTTTCTTGTTGTAGCTGTTTGACTATATCCACTATCATTTTCGCATCTCCTTCAACCTGTAGCTTTTGGTATTCCTCCCTTATGGCAATTTCTAGCCCTTTTTTGGTGCATGGAGCTCTGCTTCGTTGTTTGTGGCATCGTCGCAGTCCATCGCATAGATTTTGAGCATCGTTCCTCTATCGTCTTTGGATACTTCGCCAGTCCCTGTCTCGCCTAGGTTTCCTTTCGTAACCCTATCAAAATTCAACTTGATGAACTCTTGATGAGGATTTTTGTAGTGATTGACGTCCTTTTTTTCGTTAGTTTGGTGTTTTCTTACTGTGTTGTGCATCATACTTGGCTTTAGTTGCAGGTGTGTCATTATTATTATCTCCGTTGGGTCATTTTTCCAATCCTCCTCGTACCACCTGTCCATGAGAATTGTCTCTCTGATATTATGTATGATTTTGTTCCATATCTTTATATTTTCTCTACCAACCTCCTTGAAATTAGGTGGTTCCGCTCTTTCCAGATATTCCATAAAATGAATCTTATCGAGAGTCTCCATGCCCTGTTCATGATCATATTCTGGTAAGGTTTATTCTTCTAGTTCTTTATCGTTATTTTCATGCTGTTTATGTCTCTATAACTGAATTTGAAAAGTTGTTGTTGTTGTCTCCACAGGTTGCCGCTGACTTTGCAAGCGTTGGTTAAATGCTCCATGGTCTCTTCCCATTCTCTGCAGAGGGTGCATCTTGATGGGCCTTGTGTTCCTTTTTTCCTTAGTTGGTTCCATGTTAGATCTCTCCCATGGTTCAGGATCCAGGTAAAGAATGCTACCTTCGGCCATGTTTTTGTTTTCCATATGCTTTCCCTTTTCTTTTGTTTTTGGGTGTCTGTTGTATCCTTCATTTATATGGTATCCTTCTGCTATTGTGAACATACCTTTGATTATGTGTCCCCATCTTAAAGTATTTTTCCCTTCATTGATCACTACTTTCCTTATTGCCATTTCTTTTTCATATATTTCCCAGTGGGCTATTATTGGTGCTTTTGGCCAATTTTCCTTTTGTTTCCACTTTCTCCAATATCCGTCAAATTCTGAGCTCCAGTAGTTTCAGACTGTATCACCCTCAGTTTGGCTGGTGAACTGGTGGATCTCTTGGAGTAGAGGTTGGTTGTTGAATTTTTCTCTTTGTCGCCACGCCTCTTCCCAGGAATTTGCTTTATCCCCTCCCCTTACTTCCTAGAAGTTATGCTCCCTGATCAAATCCCTATTGGCACTTTCCAAATTCCAGATTGCAGAGCCTTTCTTCTCGGTTTGGCTTCTTAGCTTTCCTTCTGGAGACCTGGGCATCTCATATTTTCTCTCCCATAGTTTTTTTCCACACGTCGTCCCCTCGTTGTGTCCATCGCCACCACAACTTTTCCCCCATTACCTGGTTTAGGATGTAAGGGTCTCTTAGTCCTAGTCCTCCTTCTTTTAGGGATTTACTTAGCCAACTCCAGGATAGAAGCACCCATTTTTTTATCATACTCGAACCTTGCCATAGGAACTTTTTAAACAGATCTACCATTTTCTGGCAAATTGTTTTAGGTGTGGCTTGGCTAGTAAATTGATAGATTCATATGGATTGGAGCACTGATTTTAGTAGGATTATGTGGCTTGGGATATTTAACGCCCTGAATGTCCAGTTTTGCATTCTACGTTGAATCTTACCCATCAGGGTAACATAGTTAGCAACTCTGTTTTTCTTGTCATTTAATAGGATTCCAAAGTACTTGGTAGGGAAGTTCCCGACTCTAAATCCCATGGTTCTTGCGAGGAAGGCTTGGGAAGAAGCTTGGATATTGAAGAAATAAATTTCCAATTTTTCTTTGATTATCTCTATCCCAGAGGCCCCTGTGAATTCTGTGAGAATTTCCATTATTTTTTTTGCTTATTTGAGTGTTGTCTATCCATATAACATAACATCATCAAAAAATTGTTGGTGGGTTAGAGGTAAGTCATTTCCCGAAAGTCCTAATCCCTTCAATTGTTCGCTATTGACTTTAGCTTTTATCAGTCTTCCTAGTCCATCTGCTATGAGGATAAACAAGAATGAGGATATCTAGTCGCCCTGCATGAGTCCTTTGGATGGATTGAAAGCTTCTGTTGGTGACTTGTTTAGTAGTACTGAGATAACTAGCGTAGTTATCATTGACATTACCCTTTCTATCCATCTGTCGTCAAAGTTGTATGCCTTTAGGATTTGTTGGAGGTATCCCCAATTAAGTCTGTCATAAGCTTTGGCTAGGTCTAGTTTTATCAGCATCCCTTTGGTTTTTGAAATTTTCCGAGAGTGAATTGCTTCTTGTGCTACCACTATGCCATCTATTATTTTTCTGCCTTTGACAAATGTTGTCTACTCTTGGGATATCAACTCTGGTAATATTAGTTTTAGTCTATTCACCATGATTGTAGCTAGGATTTTTTATATAACGTTGCAGAGTGATATCGGTCGGAATCCTTGTGGTTCTTCTAAGTTCTTTGTCTTTGGTATCAGGGCTAGGAATGTAGCATTCAAGGTCGGGTGCATTCTTTTAGTGCATCGAGATTCTTCTACTGCATTCACTATATCGTGGCTCATAAATTTCCACAAGGCTTGATAAAATTTTGAGGTGAATCCATTCGATCTAGGTGCTTTATTCTATGCCATATTTTTTATTACCTCCTTCACCTCCTCTTTTGTTATGACCCTTAGGAGTGCCAAGTTCTGGTCTCTAGTCACTATTTTGGGGATATGTTGACTAATTTTATCAATGTTGTCCTCCCTTATGATATTGGGTTCTATCAGGAGCTCTTTAAAATGTTATACCATTATATTCTCCATTTCAGATTTCTGTGTTATCTTGTTGTCTTGGTGGTATTTTAGGGAGAATGTTTTATTTTGTTGTCAGTGTTGTAACATTTCCTTATGGAATAATTTCGTGTTTCTTTCTCCTTCTTTTAGCCATTGGATTCTTGATTTTTGTTTCCATAAGATTTCCTCTTGTTTTCTTCTTTCCTCCAGTTTATTTAGCACCAGTCCTTCTTCTTCTGCCAGTTCTTCATTTCTTCCTTCCTCTATGATTTTCTGTTGTATTCATTTTATCTTTATCTGGAGCGATTCTTATTCCTTTTGAGTATTTCAAAATTCTTCTTTGTTCCACTTCTTTATCGTTCCTTTTAAGTCCATTCATCTGAGTTGGAGGGTGTGCATTTTATTTCTTCCTTCCATCCCAGTCTCAGTCTCCTTCCACCAATTCTTCATTTTATCTATGAAGGTGGGATCTCTTAACTAGAATGCTTCAAACCTAAAGGGTCTATTATGGTTCTGCTGATTCATAGATATTTGTAATTTAATGGGCCAGTGATCTGACCCTAGACATGGGAGGATTGTTGCTTCATAGAAGGTATCTTTTACAATGAATTGTTCTGTTGATAGGAATCTGTCTAGCCTGGATGCTATTTGTCTACTTCCTCCTCGTCGATTGTTCCATGTGTATTTTCCATTTATGGTTGGGATATCTACCGTTTTCAGTTCTGCTTGAAGATCCTTGAATCTCTCCATCTCTGAATCTTCTCTTTGCAGTCCACCTTCCTTCTCATCCTTTGATGTTATCATGTTAAAGTCTCCTGCTATCAACCATAGTTTTTCTTCATGAAGGTTTCCTAGCTGCTGAATTGGAGGAGAAATCTTCCTCTTTCTGCTCGTGTATGAGGGTCGTATACTACTAAAACTAGAAACCATTCTCTATTTCCGATTAACTGGAACTTCCCTGTGAGTATTTGTTTCATGCCTATCCAGTAATCTGTTGTGATTTCTACAGGGTTCCATAGTATTGCTATGCCTCCCGCAATACCTTTCGCATCTATGGTCATACATTCATATTTCGGTTTTATTTTATTTTGGATTTCCTCCATTTTCCTTCTTGAGTTTTTTGTTTCCTGTAACAACATTAGTTGGGGTCTTTATTTTCTTAGCCTTTCTACTAAGTGTCTATGTTTGCCTTTACTATTAAGGCCTCTTATATTCCAAGATGTAATTATCATTGGGGTACTTGGCTTGTCTGGTGGAATACCACTGAAAGCGGAACTACTCTCTTGGTGTTCACTAACATTTCTCCCATGATTTGTATCGATTCCTTTAAATTTCTCTAACCTCTTTTTTGTTGGAATTATGATACAGGTGTTGTCCTTGATGGCAACTCACTCAGAGGTATGATACAAGTGGTGGAAACTCAATCAGATGACAGATCATAGTACAACAGGTCAAGAGAGAGGTATACGCAGGTTAACCTTGATGAAAGTGTGTATACACGCGGATAAGTAGAAAAAAAAGCATGTATACGTACACGAGTAGGTTCACAAAAGGAAAGGCATGTACATGTTGGAAAAATAAGTTTTGGTCCGTGGTATTTGGTCCATGGTATTTTGGTATTATGGTATTGACCCCAGGTATTGGGTCCAAGGTATTGGTTCTACATGGTTTTGGACCATGGTATTGAGAAATACCTAAACCTATGTAAGGAGAAGATCATTAGGCCAAGGAGTGTGCAAGTGTGCAAGGATTGAATATTTGATGAAGTGTGAGATCTAGTATGCTGGTTGTGGATTTGTGATGCCTAGTTTGATTTGAATCAAGGATGCACCTATGCAGTTGATGATGGATGATGGATTAGGATCATAAGGCTTGGAATGTATTATCATTATGTGGTTTGAACATTGATAGACTAGATCTGAATTATTCACACATGTTTTATTGTATGAATGTTATGATCTGGGTATGATTGATGTCTGGAACAACTGCAAAGTTATGAGTAAATATTTGCAGATCTGTACGAGGGTTGGCTTTGGTAAAAGCGCGTATGTACGCCAGTTTGGTTCATCATAGTAGTGTATACATTATGAGATACGATATTTGAAGTTGCAGTTGGATCTGGTTATTGTTGCAGAGTTCTGTTGTCTGCTCTGTGTTGTGGTGACTATGTTGTTGATAGGGTTTCAGTGTTTTAGTATTGGGTGATTTAGAGATTGATGATGTAGGTGTAGTTGATGGGTCTATTGTAGTGATGATTAATTTTTTGCTTCAATATTGTTGATGGGTCTAGTATGAAAATTGGATGAAACGTGGCCTTCAGATTATGGTGTTGTGCTTCAGGAGTATCCAGTATGAAAATTTATGAAACATGGTCCCTGGAGGAAGAAAGAAGATCGTAGCCTTCAGTAGGCCGACGCCTACGTGTTGGTAAACATATCGTCCAATACAAGAGCCAGGGGGTTGGAGCTCCCTTCCAGTAGCAGCTGGAAAACGAGTGAAGGTTGGAGCCTTCAGTAGGCCGGCACCTACATACTAGTAAATGGATCGACTAGTACAAGAGCTAAGGGGGTTGTAACTCCCTTCCAGTAGAAACTGGAAAACAAGAGAAGGTTGTAGCCTTCTACAGGAAGAAGCCTGCGTACTGGTATAAGACTGCTCGAGTACATAAATGTTGTAAAAAGAAGTTTCTTATTAAAGGAAGATAGAGACGAATTACAGCAGGTGGTTTTCACCCACATTGGGTTTCCAACTTATATCATGGTGTTCATGTGTGCTTCTTATGTGTGATGATATGTTCTGTTTTTACTGCACCTGTTTACTGTTCATATGGTTAATAATGTTCTGATGCACTCATTGAACATCAACTAACTGAATCATAAGTTTATTGGATATACGCTAGTTGCATTAAACACAGTTGCGTGTACACGCGAGTTCCCTTAACATAAGTAGCGTATATGTATCTGAGTATGAAAATGAAAAAGTGTTTGATTTGATAATACTGATTCACCCCCCCGTCTCAGTATTATTTCCAACATTTTTTTCCCTCCTTTTGCTTTGCTTTGATGGTCTTGAGTATTGTCTTGTTGGAGGCCTAGTGCTTCTACCATTTCCATCTTTCCCTATCCCTCTTTCGCTCGGTATTGTTGAAAAGTTTCTTTGTATATTCTTTTTTTCTCTTTTGGAATGAATCTTTCATCCAAGTGTCTCCATTCATCTAGAAGTTTCCGCAATACTTCTTCTTCTGAAATTAGTTCTTCTCCTCTGCTTGTGTCAATTTCCATTACTGCATTGTCCGTCTTCTCCCTCGGTGCCTTTTCCTCCTTCTCTGTTGGTTCACTTTGTGCCTTTCTCTTGGTATGTGATTTAGCTTGAATTGTGCTGCTTTCCTTTCCTTTTTCTCCTTGATAGTCCATTGTTTGGGTCTTGTTGTTATATTCTTCTTCTTCTTGTAGGATTTCAAAGTTGTTTGTATTACTTGGCTGGGTTTGTTGTTCTTTCCTTCCTTCACCGGGGTTCTCTCTTGTGTGTCTTCTTTTGCTTTTTACTTCCTAAAACCCTTCCTTGTCTTCTTGATTTTTTCCTCTGTTGTTTGTTCCTTCGCTCCTCTTCTTTTGTATTGAGTGGGCATTCCTTGAACATATGTCCATAATCATGACATCTTCTGCATCTGAATGGAATGTGCTCATAGTCAAGGGTTTTCTACCATACCTCCTCATGATACTCTAGCTCTACTATATCTAGAATAGGGTCAGCTATATTCATGTAGACACAAATTCTATCATATGAGGTGTATCTTCCTTTTTTGTAGTTTCAACTATTTTAACAAATATTCCTATTATATTTCCTACCCCCTCTAAGATTTTCGGATCCCAGAAGTCCATTGGTAGACCGAATAACCTTACCCATACTGGGGTTGCTAAGAATTTTTCCTTATCGGGGTTATAACATTCTTCCCAGTATCTCATAAACAATCCAACATTGTAATGAAAGTAAGGACCATTTTCAAACACTTTTTCTTTATCTTGCAGGTTCGAGAAGATTACTGTGAAGAAGCCTCTTGCTCCCAAATTTAGCTCAATATGGCCTCGAGGTTGCCATTTTTGCTGGATCCATTTAGTGAGGTCCTTTTCCGTTGGCCATACTCCAACGAACTTGAAAATTAGCACATGGTCTTTCATGTAGCTTCTGTATCTCTCTAGTTTGTTCATCGGGATTATAAATCTTGGTTTCTCTGTCGCACCTGGTAAACACTTGCCTTTGCTGCCTACCTGCCATCGTGCTCCAAGGACAGGTCCCGATTTTCTTGTTTCTTCCACCTGGTTGCTGGTGTTCTGGCCTTCTCCTACTGTCGCGTCTCAATAGGAGGGGATATCTCCCCTCCTCTCCTCCTCTGACATTTCTTCTGGTTCTTAGTTTTTGTGTCTGTCACTTGCTACAGTTTTTGGTTTTCCCCGCGCCACCTAACTCATGGCTGCCTGACCATTAGGGTTGCAGAGCTCATTTTTTTTTTAGCGAATCGCTAAACCTATGCCTTATTAATACAACCTTATTGAACCTTATTAATAAACCTTATTAATATCAATTAAAAATTTAAACCTTATTATCTTATTAAAAAATTTTAAACCTTGATTATGACTAAGTAAGGTTGACTATGGTTGACCATAGTTAACTAAGGTTGACTATGATTAACCATGATTGACTATAGTTGAATATAGTTGACTAAGGTTGATTAAGGATGACTATGGATGAACAAAGTTGACTATCGTTGACTAAGTTTAACCATGGTTGACTATTTAAACATTGACTATGCCATCACGTTGTAACATTTTTATTTTCTTGTTAGAGTGCGGCATAATTTTTCTATTTGTTACATTGCAATGTTGATTTCAATTCATCATATTCTAATGTTGGTTTTTTGTTTGTCACATTGCAATGTAGATTTTTTGTTTGTGATATTGCGACATTGATTATTTTATTTCTCAGACTGTGACATTGAGTTTTTTTCATCACATTGTGATGTGATTTTTTTTCTCACCACATGTGATGTAAATCTTATTATGAAACCTTATTAGATATAATATCTTATTGATAAAACCTTATTGAACCTTATTGATAATTTTTTTTTTTGCTAGGTAATGTGAGTGCTAAGATGACTAACACACCTAACCTGTTGCTTGAGTAGCTATGACCCAGGGGTACCTAAGCCATCAAAATCACTAGGGGATCGCACCCAACTTGGGCCACACTAGCCCTTAGCATGGCCAGATTTTTTTTGACAAAGTTTAACAAAACACCCTGTCACCATTTGCTTTATGCCTTGTGGGCGATAAACATTAATATTAATGTTACTAATAAAATTTATATCAATATTTTAAAAACCTTATTAATATTAATATTATTAAATAATTTTAAACGTTGATTGTGAATGAGTATGGTTTACCATGGTTGACTAAGGTTGACTATGGTCAACTATAGTTGGTTATAGTTGAATATCGTCGACTAAGGTTGATTGAGGATGACTATATATGAACAAAGTTAACTATCATTGACTATGGTTGACTAAGTTTGACCATGGTTAAATATTTAAACATTGACTATAAATGTTAACTACAAAGTTTAACTATGTATGATTATGTCATGATGCTCTAACATTGTTATTTGTTCGACAAATCATGGGATATATTTTTTGCTTGTAATATTGTGACATTGATTTTTTATTTTCCATATTGTGATGGTGAGTTTTGTTCATCACAATGTGACATGATGTTATTGCTCAACATATGTGACACCAATTTTTGTTCATTACATTATGATGCCAATTTTTGTGCATTAGATTGTGTTGTTGATTTTTTTTTCAATACATTACGATGTCAAATTTTAAACATGGTTATTTATGGTCAATTGTGGTCAATTATGGGTAAACATTATTGACCCATTATATCAACCACATTTGATATGACACTGATTGAAGCATATCAACCAAATTTGCTAATGTGGTTGTGTGGTGACTATGGTTGACCATGGTCAACCATATTATTATTTAATTAATGTTGACCATGGTTGATGTTACAATAATGTTTATCCTAGTGTTACATTAATGTTTCAGAAATGATTACATTAATGGTTGAAGTGGATTGATGGGGTTAACCATGGTTGAAGAGGGTCGACCATGTTGGTAAACGTGGACCATGGATAACCTCAGTTGAACATAATTGACAATGATTACCATGGTTGGATAATTTTGACCATGGTCAACCACAAATATAACAATGTATTTATGTTACATTAATATAACAATGTAACATTAATGTTGACCATGGTTGACCATTGTCAACCATAGTTAATGTTAATGTTACATTAATGCTTCAAAATGGTTTCATTAATGGTTGAGGTGGGTTGACCATGCTTTGTGTGATGTGCTCGTAAAGTATGTATGGCCATGGTGACCATGGTTGAACTTCTTGTCCATGTTTAACCATGGTGGACATGTTTTCCCATCATTAATATTATTTGACTATGGTTGTCCCCCATGCTTTACTGTGAATGAACTTGGTTGTCAATGTATAACTATACATGACTATGGTTGATCATATTTTACCATGGTTGACTATGGTCAACATAAATAAATAGTTGACCATGGTAAACCATAAATATAACAATGTATTTATGTGGCATTAATCTAACAATGTAACATTAATGTTCACAATTAACCATGTGGGATATGGTTGAACATGGCTGGCCATGGTTAATTATGTTGGCCATTTCTACCATGGCTAAGCATCCTTTAAATAAGTTCATCATGGTTCACCATGTTGTATAGGGTTGATAATGTATGAAAATTTTGACCTCTAAAATCATGGTTGATGTTGAAAAGACACGCTTGTCCCATGAAGACAAGTTATTTCCACTGTCATAATTTATGATTATTATTAGTTCTAAAATTTAGACAATAATTGGACACCAAGAATTGCTAATCCAAATAGAATATTTTTGGACTATACGTCCATAATTGAATTTTAGGATGGTGAGAAGCTTAGACACTGGGAATCTTATATGGCATAATAGGTTGAAATATTCTAGGATGATTTGTTAAATGGAGATCATGAAAAACCAATTGCAATTCAAGGCTTAAATTTTGCAGTTGTGTGAGGATTGCTAAATAAATTGTAGGTAGTTGGTTTCCATAGTAGGAACTCCAACAAGATCAACAATTTCTTTTACTTTCCTAAACAAATTGTAGGAATTTGGTTGTCATTGTAGGAACTCCAAGAAGAGTATGTAATTGCTTTTACTTTCCTTCTTGATCCAGGAGGGTATTTTAATTAAGAGGTTAGGTAGACATGGAAACACAATGATAAAAAGATATTTGCAAATATCACAAGTGAATTAAATGCCAAAAATGGGTCAAAAAAAGAAAATGAAGGAAAAATACACCTTAAATAAGATTGAAAATATGCGTTAAATAAGAAAACATAGGGAAAACATGACTTATATATTTGGATAGATTGAGAATTTTTAAGCTACCAACTTGCAACTTTGTTAGTGTTAGCCTTAACACTAATGTTTTTATAGAGAGATTCAAAGTGTGAAGAGATGGAAACCCAATAAGTGCAGGTGTTTCTGGCCTTGTACACCAAATGCACTATTCTTGTTGCGAATGAAGCCCCTACCATGGAAAACGCCACCATTACCTGCAAAACACGCACACATAATACATAACACACTTTACAACATAATCAAAAGGATAAGAGGATGTTCATTATTCGTTCAATAGGTCTTATTATGTCCAATAATAATAAGTAATACTCTATTAGTTGGACAAGCTCATAGAATTATTCGTTATTGTTAACAAAATCATATAGGGCTAGGGAGGACATATTTATAACAATTATAGATGCAATCACTGTAGATGTAGCTACAATAAATGAAAGATTCTTTTCTACAACTACGAATGCACTAATAGGAGCTGGAGCACTTGGATGGACAACCTGCTTTGAGGTTATGATGGGGGCTAGGGAGGATGTAGTTGCACTAAATATGTATGCAACCATTATACATATAACTATAATAGATGTAATGATAGTTTTTACAACAACATCTGCATAGATAGTAGGGGTTGATGATGAAATGGTGTAGGGTTAATGGATATGGGGATAATGGAAGAGTGTAAAGGAAAATGTATTTGGAATTGGAGTCACCCCCACTAGTTGTTCGATAGGGGGAAGCACCCTAGGGGAGGAAATGAGAACGCCAAGTGTTGTGGGGCGTGGGGAGATGGTTAGAATTGACATGTCTTGCAACCCAAATGCAATGGGTGAAGGATGTAATTAAGTGGGTATACAAGGAGGAGGAATTGGGAATGATGACACTTGCATAGACAGTTTTGATATGTTTGATTACTAAAAGAAAAAAAATTGTTTTGAACTAGACTAAGATAGTGAATCTCACATTAAAATTATATATATTATAACATGTTCTATCTACATGGGAGGTAATATACCAATCCTAAGTGGATATGGCCATGGACAATTTTTGGGGCTAATATTCACAGGTGGGCTGATTTTCCATGACTTTTCCAAAAAAATGATTCGCCAATTTCCATTTTTTATAAAAATGATTCGCCCAAATTTTACAATATAAAATTATTTTACCTTAAAAATTGTCAACATTATATAGAGAGTATATATAAAATCATTATAAATCAGAATAATTTTACAAATATATCAATAAACATTTCATACTTTGCATATTAGGGACTAGTGAGATTTGCCAATGTTTTTAAACTTCAAGATAAGTTTTCATCATTAAAATTTTCCTTGGATATGGCTAGTTTAAATCTTAGGGAACACAATAAAATTAAGATTGATTTCCCCCAAATAACTCATACATTTACAAAATAACAAAATTTTAAATCTTTCTAAGCTATCATTGAAGTAGACAAACATAAAGTCATTTAAATACATTTATGTGAGGTGCTACAATGTCAAATGATGCATCCATGGATGCGTCAATATTGGGAGAACTAATATATTCCCAACTTGATGGAAACATATCCTCTCATAACATCTATACATGCCAAAAAATTAAAAGTAAAATGAAGTACTTTAAAGTTAAATTTATTGAGTATTTTTCAATTGTACAATTAAATATAAAACCATTGATTTAGAATTAATTAAAAATTGTACTAAATAATCAATAAATCTCTCATGGATAGGATCCTCCATCAAGCCATGGAAAGTATGCTCGTAATGAAAGCATAGATGTGTTGTTACCTGACTTGAACCAAAAACACCACCTTGCCTAAGTGGAGTCAATGGCGTGTAATAAGTCTGGCCCAATGGCTCTACACTTGGAGGTATATTATAATCCTTTAATGGATCTTGTTTGGAGGTTGCTAAAAATGAAATTTCCTACTCTAGACTACATGTTAGACACACTATAATAATGATAGTGTTTTCAAGGTAATAAAAAAGTTGAGGTGCTTGTGGGGGCTTGCGGGGAATGAGGCATATGCCTAAGAGTGAGTGATTCTCTCAATGGATTGCACCTAGCATTTGGTCAATTCTATATAAGGCCAAGACGACGCCCTTGGAACTCACTAATGTCAAAATAGTTCAAGTGGAGACCAACTATGACTGTGGCCCACAATTTGGGAAGAAAATATAATGGCATCTCTCAATTATTACGAGGAGGTTAATGAAGTATCATAAACTAATGACTCGTCCAATTCTCTTTCCATGGATCATATGTGCAAAACTCAATGTAAATACATCTATTTCTCTGTTTAGGGGATTAGTTAGACCTTGGTTCAAGAAATAACCCTACAATCATTTGTTTGGTTATGTTGAAATATTTAGCTTTCTCTTTGTTGATATTAGTGGAAAAAAATCTCTCATCTTGGCCTTATCTTTAGTTATACTTGTTAATTAACCATGGACATGGTTAATGAAGGTAATAATGCTATAAAGGGATGCATCTAGTGAAACACGTGATGGTTCCCTTATGTTCCTAAGCTCTTCAATCAAGATTTTTAATTGATTTAAATATTTTGTCATTTGTGTTTGTGGGTTGGGATTTGCCTTTGAGTAAAAGTTTTATTGTGACTATATTATCGAGTTTCTTTTTTTATTTAGTTTTGGGTTTTCATACATATCAAATTTTATCTTTCATACAAAGAAAAAGAAAAAAAATGAAATATGAGTTATCTTTGAAGCTAATTGATGAGGAACTTCCGAATCTTCTAGAGTTAGGAACCATTGTATGTGTGTTGGCATCTGGTTGGTCAATGGGAAAACATGGTGGGGGAAATAATGAGACCCACAACATTTTTATTAATGCAAAAGTGCACATGTTATTTTTGTAATGCATGCATGTTTTTAGGCCATATTGAATTTCTACGTGAAGTTTGAACATAAATAAGAAAGGATGTTCTCAATTTTTTGAAAATGTATGCACATTCCTTAAAATTTTTGCGTGTGCTCCCATTGTACCAAAATTGTGTAGCATCTTCTTATGAGCATCTATAATCATTTCTACCACTAAGGATTACATAGTGTATTGCGTAGCGTCTTCTTATGAGAACCCATAATCATTGTTTCCACTAAATATTACATATTTCCCTGTCACCTATTATACTAACCCACAAACGATATGAGGAAGGCCATCCATGATGCAAATTGAGGTTGACTACATTATCATTATGAGTTGAAACCACTTAGACCATATTAATGAGCTAAAATGTATTTAATATGAATGAGAAGAAATAGAATCAATTTTATTAATATATTAATGTGTATTTATACATTATTATTAAATAATTTATAATTAACATTGTCACAATAGAATAGTAAATAAATTTAAACATCTTTCGGTAAAAATTACATAAATAAATTGCTATAATTTTATTATTTAATATTTTTATATAAAATTGTAAATACCTTATTTATATTTTGAAAAATAAAACAGAAAATGTAAAATTGCATAACAAAGATATCTCTAATAGTCATGTTTTTCCTTTAACTGTAAATTAATAATTCAACAAAACAATAAGTTATCATCCTCTAATAATCATATTTTTCATTTAATTTTAAATTAATAATTCAACAAAATAATAAGTTATTACATTTAAAATAATACAACTAAGATTTCGATTTCGAATTGGAAAAATGGTAGCCATGAGAACTAGGGTTTCTCAGCGGGGAGTTGAAGGTTTGGGACAATACACTAGTTTCAGATTCAAGGTAGTCACATATGGAAAACAAGGGACTTAGGTATCTAGCCTTTGGTGGATCCAAAAAAATTTAGTACACCCAAAGACCCAAGGTATTCCTAGAAGTGGGTTTGCATGGGTTTCTCAAATAGCCTCTCATTGTGTTGTGGCCCTTGCTCCTCCACTCGACTTCGCTGAGATCGCCTTTCAACTCTTGGAGAGGCCTCATCCAGTTCCCTATTCTCTCTCCTGGCAGCTGGGTCACGCTTCGCGATGGGCATCTTTGGAGAGGTTGGGTTGGGTTTTGTTTTGGGCGGCGGAGGCCAATGCTCCTATGTGGGTTTGGGTTGTGGGGCATCATCTGCCCTACTTTGCGGGTTATTTTTGGGATTGAAACCTCATTATTTTTTTGGTTTCGTCTATCCTTCGGTCCCTATGCTCTGCAATGCTGATCATTCCATTTTCAATCTTCGCCGAGTCGCAGGGGTTTCTGGAAAGCACACAACTGCTCACTATTGCTGACTAGAACTGAGGGGTACTTAGTGCTCGGTGGCAATAAACGGGGAACGAATGTGGGTTTTGGATTATCAAACTATCCTGCACCATACCAAGTCGGGACCAGAAAATTCCATGTGCATTGGCTCAACAGAGTCACACTCTATCTAGCTTTATCTATGCATTTAAAGCAAACAAAGCACGAGGAAAAAGGGAACACCGAAAGCAAAACAACCCCACAGAAATAAGGAAGAATTTGGTTCCAAACAACTGGTAAGTACCCCATGCATTCAAATTTTCCTTAAGATCCATGTTGGGACCTCGTTATTAATTTGGGTAAACACAACAGACAGTGTGATGCTCCTGAAATAATACATCACACATAAAACTAGATACCCAACGAATATGAAAAATTTGGTATACAAGGGCAGAATATTATAGGATAACCAACCCATGCTGGGATATCATATCCTACTAGATTCCACGATAATCCTCAACCTGCGACTTAGGGGAGGAGTGAAAACGCCTAGTAACACCAAAAATGCAAATGGGGGCATGGGAAACAACACTACAAAAGGCACAGGAATAAAACAGAAGCAAGTAAATGGGGGACTATCATTGAAGAACATACTTTAGGGGAAAAAGTTAATCACAGAACCAACCAAACATGCCGAAAATGTTCCAAGCCCATACATAGTGGAGCAACTGAACTACACCCCAGAACTAAACATAGACATGCTAGAAACAGACGAGCATTGCGCCTCTTTTGAATCCCAAGCCATTATATGCCGATTCAATTACTTCTGGCCAAAACCAGTAGAACTTTTCCACTGGACTTTAACTAACTGGTCATTAGAAGGCAAAATACATCTCTGCTCAGAAGGATTCTTTATTGTAAAGTTCCCAACAAATGAGGCCATAGGCTCAATCCTTTAGGAAGGACCATGGTTCTGGGGTTCGAATGACCTTTTCACTACTCCCTAGTTTCCTAAATTTGATGCAAATACCATGGTTGTCTCCAGAATTCCAGTTTGGGTTCGAATGCACAAGCTTCCCCTACACTTCTGGGATGACAAGGTCCTTGCAGGCATTGGTAACAACTTTAGGCAGTTCATCAAGACTGATACTCAATGAGTGGAGGAAAGGGTCTACACTTTTGCACGAATATGTGTAGAAGTAGACCTTAGTAAAGGCCTACCAGAAAACATTCGCCTAATATACAACAAGTGGATTTGGAATCAGATATTAGATTATGAGAACACAATGTTTAGGTGTAGGACTTGTGGGCAAACAGGGCATCTACACAATTCGTGTCCAGAAGCTAAAATCGACATTGAAGAAAGAAGAGTCTTGGGAAACAACCCAAAGGCTTCCAATATCCCCCACTGAAACTGGAAAAGGAGGAGGGCGAAGCTGAGGAAGAACCATCTCCAAAAGGGAATAATTAGACGTCAATGAAACTAGAAATACAGGGGGGGACCCCACAAGACCCAACTGAATCTCGAAATCAATTGATGGAATCAGACTTGATTCCTGAAGAAGGGGAAATCTGTGGGAACAAGAATATTCATTCATCCAATAATTTAGAATTAGAAAAAGATATTGCCAAATTGGATGGGGGGAATCAGCTTGCACTTGTCTCTTCGGTATCATCCCAAGGGGAATGGTGAAGGGTTGAGAAAAAGAAGAGGATTAAAGCTTAGTTTTTTCCCATCATGTACATTACTTGTGTTTTATGTTTGTTTCTGATTATCATCAGTCTCTGACTAGATGATTCTATTTTACTTGCCAATGCAACATGTAATTTTGTTTTCATTAATAAAATTATGCCTTTTTCCACAGAAAAAAATAAAGCTAATATTTCTAGTTATAGTTAAACAAATATAGTTGACAAATAAGAATTAAGATTAAGTATTTAGAAATAGGAATTAAGAAGAAGTACAAATTAAATAGTTAGTAAATAAGATACGTATTAATGGTAATCTCTCTAAATATAATTCAACAAAACAATAAGTTATCATTTAGTTTATTGTTGTTATATTTGAAATAGTATAACTAAAATTTCTAGTTATGATTAAACAAATATAGTTGACAAATAGAAATTAAGAAAAGCTATACATTAAATTATTAATAAATAAAATATGTATTATTGGTAATCCTTATAACCATATAATACATAATACTATTACAAATATTTATAAATAAGAATTAAAGAGAAAGTATAAATTAAATGCTAATAAATAAGATATGTATAATGATATCCTTATAAATATTATTAACCATATAAATACAAAATTTTAAAAGAAATTTTAAAAATAAAATATACATATATGATGAAATCAATTAAAATTGAAATCAAAAGTTAAAGAAATAATTAAAAAAAAAAACATATTTTCCATTTTAGAGTCCTCAGTTTTTTCACAGAATTAAACATAGGGTTTATCTGAAAAAATAAAGCTCCTTTACTATAATAATAATATTAACCTGTTACATAGTGAATAAAAAGAAATCCTAAATTTATCTATTTATGCATCATAATGATTAGGAGATATATCTCATATATATCTAAACCTAAAGTTAGTCTTAACACTCAGTATGCATACAAAATATGATATCGTGCATATGAGATTCAAGGTTCTTTGGGGATTGCAACGTTTCCATTGGGTTTTGTCATGGATGAGGGTATCAAACTAGAATTTAATCAAGAGAATCATGCCCTATATGTACTTTTATGCTAGTGGCATTGATTATTGAAATCCTTTTTCACAACCCTAACAAAATTGTATGCATCACTCAAACAAAATCTTGACCTCACATGTTAAGTTTTTCTATCTTATTTTAATACTTAGAGGGTGATATTCATGACAAAGATCCAAATATAGGCAACGATTTTCTATATTATGTTGTTATTTGTTGTAGCATGATTTTTTTTGGATGGTAGAGACCATCTAGATCCTGTTTGTTGATGTATTTTTGGTTCAAAGATGGATTGCACTTAGTGCTATTTTGGTTATATGCACCCTTTCATGCTATATAAATGAAAAATCTTGCATATTTGTGTAAAAATAGTTTAGATTCACACAGATACACATAAATATATAAGCTTTTCTATAAAATTTTGAATATTTTATGAATTTTTTGGTCAATTGTTTTTTGGGACCATTTTTTTCGTCGATTCCAATCTAATTTTGATCGATTCTTAGTTTATAGGTTTGTCAGTCTAGTCAATGGTTTGGTTCTTAAAACATTATGTGCCACTATGGGTAGAATGATTATGTGGGACCCAACCAAACACACATGCCAGATCTTACATGAGCCAATTATGCTACATGGTTTTTATTTTATGCCCCTAGAGAAAATTCAAAAAATGACACTGAACGGCCTCAATAATTGAGTTGTAATTGGACTTAAGAGCTTGATCGAGAATTAGATCAATGAACCATCAATTACATTGGACATAGGACACTGCTTTCTAGCTAGGGGAGCCCATCACACATGATTTTGTTTTATTTATACCATTTTATTCAATGATATTTGAAACTATTGTTTCACTCAGTGACAAATTGTAAACATTAATTTTTTTCCCTAGTCGAGTATATCACACAACAGCCTTTGAATGCTTCCTGATGATCCATGGATGGTAAATAAGGTAAAGTGTTGGCCTAATTAAGGATCCTAAAACTAATAGGATTATGATATTCAAACACACCATGGTTTTTAAACGCTAACCTAATTTTTAGTTTGGGTAAAGCTTAACTTTAGTAAATTATATTGTTTTAAAAATATTGGCTTTGTTGAGAAGCCTAATTTAATATGGAAATTATCAATGTATTACAAATATGATATGCAGAGGCATTGCTATTAATATTTCAGCAAAACTATTGTTTTAGAAGTTAGATTTAATGGATTTATTTTCTACTTGATTGTTTTGTCATTGGCATTGACATAATTAATTGACAACATAAATACTTAACCAATTAACATAAATACTTAACCAATTAACATAAACACTTAACCAAGTTACACCATCAAATATGCATTTAGTTAATTATCCATCATAATAGTGACACATTTCATTCCCCAAACATAAACAATCAACTAATTTACACCATCAAATATGCATTTTGTCAATTATCCATCATAATAGGTATTCTAAAAATTAATGAATCATGTTTTATTATATTAACATTTGCAATAACCACATTCACC
This sequence comes from Pinus taeda, assembly GCA_000404065.3. Lineage (NCBI taxonomy): Eukaryota > Viridiplantae > Streptophyta > Pinopsida > Pinales > Pinaceae > Pinus > Pinus taeda. The sequence continues at coordinate 33,194 of APFE030257994.1, forward strand.
ATTTAAACAAAGTAACATTCATAGTATATCATATGAAATCCACATCATGAATGGAAAAATTGATAAATATGTCACATACACAAGTCCAAATTCATATATTTATATTTAAATTGGTCTAATTAAAAATTTTCATACAAAATGGAATCTTGTTCCCAACATATGTAATGGAATCTAGTTCCCTAGATACAAAATGTAATCTTATTCCCAACATATGTAATGGAAATTGATGCCCAAAAATTGTTGGCATTATGAGACAAGTGTTGTTCTTGATGGCAAATCACTCAGATGATAAATTATAGTGCATCGAAGTTATTTTCAAGTTCACGGAATTTTATGCAGAGAAAAGTTTACTTCATGTAGAGAAACGTTCACGGAATTTTATGCAGAGAAAAGTTTATTTCATGTGGAGAGAAGTTCACACACTTTCATGGTTGGTTCATGGTATTAGTCCCACAGTTTTTGATCCTATGGTTTTGGCCCGTGGTATTGGTCCATGATTTGAGGAAGAGCTTGCCTATAAGCAAAGGAGATCATTTGGCTTGGGTATGCTTTTGGGTTGAATATCTTAAGATCTAAAATATTGGGTTATTGTTTCAAAAGCTTGATCTATATGAAAGTGAAGCGGAAAACGAATCTGTGAAGGGTGATCTCTCGAGCGCTACAGCTGCGGAAGTGCGGAGGCGCCACAGGAGACACCACAAAGGCGCCACAAAAGGCGCAGTGCGGAGACGCCACAGAGGCGCCACAAAAGACGTAGTGCAGAGACGCCATAGAGGCGACACAAAAGGCGCAATGCGGAGACGCCACAGAGGCGCCACATAAGGCGCAGTGCGGAGGCGCCATAGAAGGCGCAGTGCGGAGACGCCACAGAAGGCGCAGTGCGGAGGCGCCACAGAAGGCGCAGTGCGAAGGCGCCACAGAAGGCGCAGTGCGCAGGTGCCATAGAAGGCGCAGTGCGGAGATGCCACAGAGGCGCCACAGAAGGCGCAGTGTGGAGACGCCATAGGCCAGAGAAAAGGAAATTGCATATCTGTCTTAAGTCTTTTGTTGACTGATTTTTTTGTTGATAAGGTGTTCTGGGTTTAGATTACTATTATTGTGGTTATCTGGGTGACTTACTGGTACTTGATGATCATTTGATGTTTATGGATCCAGTTTGAAAATTTATGAGAAGTGGTCCTTGAAAGAAAAGAAGTAGGGGGTTGTAGTTCCCTTCCAGGAGAGACTGGAAAACGAGAGAGAGTGTAGCTCTATGCAGGTTGCAGCCTGCGTACTGGTAAAGGACTGCACCAGTACAAGACCATTGTAAAAGGAGTTTCTAATTTGAAAGAAGATAGAGACATATTGCAGCAGGTGGTTTTCACCCACATTGGGTT
>APFE030257995.1:4362-54510 GCA_000404065.3 Pinus taeda
GTATGCAGGTTTCGAAGTGAAGGAGGAGATCATTTGGATCGACGAGGCTAGACTACTACAACAGCGTTGGACTTCAGGTAGGATCGAAAACACTTGGTTTCTCGTATGATAATGCATGTTTAGAGAAGGATTGCTCTTAATTGTCTTGTTTGTCACTAGAAAGTCTTAGACTTCTAAGGAGGTTGGTTTTGTCCGCAAGATTAACTCTCATAGTCCTTAGGATTAGGAATACACAGAAAATGTGACTCTTTACTTAGTGGAAATTATTCATCCTACCCTTCGTTACTGTTGCTCTCATAGTCCTTAGCATTAGGACTAAGTGGAAAATGTGACTCTCTATTTACTGGAAATTCTTCATCTTACCCTTCATCACTACTACTTTCATAGTCCTTAGGATTAGGACTAAGTGGAAAATGTGACTCTCTATTTACTAGAAATTCATCATCCTGCCCTTCGTCACTATTGCTCCCATAGTCCTTACGATTAGGACTAAGTGGAAAATGTGACTCTCAATTTATTGGAAATTCTTCATCTCGGCCTTCATCACTGCTACTCTCATAGTCCTTAGGATTAGGGCTAAGTGGAAAATGTGACTCTTGATTTATTGGAAAATCTTCATCTTGGCCTTCATCACTGCTGCTCTCATGGTCCATAGGATTATGACTAATTGGAAACTGTGACTCTCGATTTATTGGAAATTCTTCATCCCGACCTTCATCATTTCTTCTCTCATAGACCATAGGATTAGGACTAAGTGGAAACGACGAATCTCTATTTACTTGAAATTATTCATCCTTCTCTTCATCACTGCTACTCTCATAATACATAGGATTTGGAATAAGAGGAAAGCGTGACTCTCTATTTATTTGAAATTATTCATCCTGCTCTTCATCAGTGCTGCTCTCATAGTCCTTAGGATTAGGACTAAATGGAAGATTTGACTTTCTTTACATAGTGAAAGAATTTTCATTTTATTCATCAATATGAATAGAGAAGATGTTGATGCTTCACAAAGCGAAACTTCACTATCAGAGGAATCCATGGATTTCAAACAGAAGAGGTTGAATGATACAAATGGACTCTCTCCTAATGATAATATATATATATATTAAAGAATAGAATTTCTCCAAAGTTCCTCCAATATTTTCGCCGAAAATTTCCCTCAAAAATTTCATTCATGATATTCCCCTTAAACTTTCTCTACAAAATTTTGAAAAAAATTAACTAAAATTTCTCTTGAATATCTATTGAACTAAATCTGACCTAAATAATCTTTAGCAGCATTTACTAGAGAATTGACTTTTTTTAAAATTTATTATATCTTCTATCCCACATTTAATATAAATTATTATATCGCCATAACACGATTTATATATTAAGTTTTTATATAAAAAAATTTAATACCATACTCATGAAGCGATAAAAAAATTCTGTAATTTCCACTATATAATGAATTTCATTATCACTATTGCTCAGATCACATCAAGAATTTTTGAGGCATCATTAAAATACTAAGAGTGATTTTATGGAGTAGCTACTTTGACATCGACAACACATTCAACGGGAGATTGTTGCATTTGAAAGGTTAGTTTCCCTTTTTCTGAGTGCAGGTCTTATACTCTCATTGGTTTACTAGTAATTATGTGTCAGTTGGGTTTGTCGCATTTGAAAGGTTATTTTCCCTTTTTCTGAGTGCAGGTCTTATACTCTCATAGGTTTACTAGTAATTATGTGTCAGTTGGGTTGTTCTATTAGCGCAAGATACCAGATAAGAAAACACATTCCAGTAAAAAAATATTAACTTTTAATTAACGAAATTTAAATTATTTTTACAAATTAAAAATTCATGTGAGCTAGGTTTACCCAATAGCCCCCTGACAGGTAGGAGGCCATTATGTCAGTGGTGGGCATGGTGGGCATGCCCACCCACAGCAAAGCAATCATGCAACATGCAGCTATGCCATGGGAGGGCACACCCACAGTCAAGTGAGCCCACCCATGAGTTATCCCACAGGTAGTGCCTATGGGCGGGCGTGCCAAGATGGGGAAAAATGGCTTCCTGGAAGGCTAGGGGGTTGATTTAGAGAATTGGCCCTTGGGCAGGAATCGTCCCCCTGGGCAGGAATCGGCAGGAATCGGTCCCTGGTAAGCTAGGGGCTGTTTTGCCCCAGGCAAGCATGCCCACGACCAGGAAAGAACACCCACAACCGAGAGAGCTCGCCCACAGGCACAGTTGCCAGTGGGAGGGCACGCCTGGGGCAAAATGCCCCCTTGGCAAGCCAGGGGGCTGATTCTGGTAATTTTCCCCTAAGCAGGCTAGGGGGTCAATGCTGGGAATCGACTCCCTAGCCTGTTGGGGCCTAATTCCCAAAATTGGCCTCGAAAGGCTAGGGGCCGATTCTGGGAATCAACCCACTTGGAGGACAGGGGATCGATTTTGAGAATTGGACCCCTTGCTTGCCAAAGGATTGTTTGTCCCCAGGAAAGCACGCCCACAACTGAGTGCATTCTCCCATAGGAACAATTTCCTATGGGTGGGCATTCCCAGTAGTCCCGCTCGTGACATAGAGGGTGTGCAACTACACACCACTATGCCATGGGCAGGCATGACCACGACCGGGTGAGCCCACCAAAGGCACACGGTTGTGCTGCGGGTGGGCATACCCATGGTCGGGCGCACTTGCCCACATGCACTACCTTTGGGCGGGCACACCTAGCTATGGGCATACCTGCCAGTAGAAAAATGACCCCCTGGTAGGCCAGATGGTCAATTCCAAGAATCACCCCCTGGCCTGCCGAGGGCTTGGGGGAATTGGCCCCTGGCAGGTTGGGGGGTGATTCTAGGAATTAGTCCTTGGCAGGCCAAGGGGGAAACTGTAGGAATTGGCTGCCTGGGAAACCTAGTGGCCGATTCTGAGAATCGCCCCCTTGGCTTGCCAGGAGGCTGTTTTTCCTTGGGCGGGCATGCCCATGGCCTACTGTGCCCGCCCATAGGAATAGGCATGACAATAAGGCACAATGGCCCCTTAGCAGGCTAGGGGCTGATTATGAGAATCATGCCCTTGCCTGCCAGGGGACTGACTCTCATAATCGGCCTCTGGCCTGCCAAGGTACTGGGGAGAAATGTAATTTTTCTTTCTTTCTAAGGAATGGATTCTTTTTTTTGTATGAACCTAACATCCAACTCGTCATGGGGGTCGATGTGCATGCTTTTGGTCTTTTTTAATTTTGTTTGTTTACTTAAGCTATTGCATTTTTCTAGACCAGAGACTGGTAAAACTAGAGATGGATCCTCAAAAAATATTGTTGAACGAACCTGACTTGAGCTAATAACTACGAATCTAGTAAGTGCCTCTAAGGATAATAAGTTGATTTCTTACTAGAAGAAATCACAAGAAGTGAAGCATACAAAACTTGTATGGTTTGTGAAAGATAGGGAAGGCAAACAACATCTGCAGATATATCTATATGTTGATATCCCTAACAATAGTGGAAGTTATGGGGTGTTGGGAAAAGTGCTAGACATGTGTTTGATACCAGATACTGAAGTTGTTTATGTACTTACAAAACCGCCCAAGTCACATGACAAGATTAGATATTAGTTTTCATTGTCAATGTATGACACAAGGGATGATTCTACAAAGATGTGTAAAAAAATAATAAACGAGATTGCATAAGATATCGTAAGTATTGTTATTTATGGTTATGTGTTTTGTGGTAACTGTATCATTATATATTTTATAAATTAGTTTTTATTGACATGTGATATTTTGTTTGACAAAATTTTACTGAAAATATTTCAATTATTTTGGGAGGAATTTGTTTTATAGAGCAAGATATTATGAATGTTGTTAGCAGTTTCTACTCAGGGTAAAAAAAAGAGATGGTAGACAAGAAATAAATAAATTCATGATGCTACAAGACTACATCCAAGGGATCAACAAAGAATGCCTATAGTGGATAAATCTAGCAAAGCTAGACATGTTACTTTTGAAGATGAGGAAGTTTAAACTAAAGCTAAAGAATATGTCACCTAGCTTCGCCCGAGAAGAAGGTTGTAGTTGTGATTTGCATCTATAAACTCCACTTCTAGTTCAATGGTTTTTCCTTCCAATGTAATCGGCTAGTTTGTGAGAATACCGTATGGACATGAGCCTCTGACATCAAAGGCTTCCGAGGTGTTCAGGGGCTGGTTAAGAGAAGGAGAGCTAATGGCCTTCCAACACAAAATAAATATGATGCAGGTAGAAGCACGTTCATTAATAATAGTCCGATGGATCATCTTTCCTTTGATTAGAACCTGTATCAGAAAAGCAATCTGATGAGGAAGATGAGGAACATGGTTTTCAATATCAAAGGTAATCAGACTCGAATTGGAAGGATCAATAGAACCTATAGCAGAAAATAGTGAATTACGCTCTGTTGGATAGGTTTGGAGAACCTCCCATGTAGACATTGTTGAAGGTGCTTGAGTTAAATCCTCAACTATATTGTAGCGTTGTGCAACTCTAGCATTCAGATTATAAAATGTCTTCCGTATTACACCCTTGGGAGGTGGTTAGATTATGGATTCACTGTGAGGGCTCTCAATATGGAGTGCACCAGAACTGGACGGAGTAGAAGTGGAAGGTATATTAGTGACTTCTTTCTGCACAGTTTGATTATGCATGGTTTGATAGTCCTTTGTTCAAGTAGCAATTATGATATGTGATGAACCTTGCAACATGAAAACCTGGGAACCCAAGGAAGCATAGGATTGCGGTTGGTCTGCTAATTATGTCTAGTGAGATGGAAAAGGTTATTTTAAGATAGTCGAAGTCCCTTTCAACAAGCAGTTAACTTCAGAATGTCCAGGGCAATCCTTGGTGTAATGATCTTCGTCACATATGAGGCAAGTATATTTTGGCATTCTCTTAGAAGCATCATCAACAGATGACTTAGGTGGATCCTGCTTTGGGGCATCGACTTTGGCTTTAACTTTTCCCTTTTTCTTACCTTTAGAGGTTTTATTTGATACGGTAGAAAACATGTACCTCAGAGGTTTTACCAAGACTAGATGAATTTTTGGAGGGATTATTGGAACCAGTGTTTGCAATAGATTTCTGCTTCAAAGAATCTTTCATGGAAGGATGAGACAAAGAACCAATTACACTTTCAAAAGGTGGTACATTAGGAGACTTTGATGTTGTTAGGTCCGAAGATGGTCTCGAAGCATCAAGCAACATCTCATACAAATTGACAGATTGCGAATAGACTAAGTCTAGATACTCAACACAGGAAATAGCTTGATCTTCCGTAAAACATCCACCCATAGCTATATGCTTAGCAATATTGTTAACGAATGATTTTGTGAACCATTCAATCAAAAACTCATCAACAATCTTGAATTTGATGAGGCGATGCCTTCGTCTCCGTTGGGACAAGAAAAAAGTATGATTTCTCTTCATGTAATGCTTCATTTATCATTCATCCTCATAATATTATCTTTGTTTATAGAATAAAATGAGGAAAATATTAGTCAAAGTTGGAAGAAACTATTTGGTGATAGAGTAGGTGAATTTAGTATGAAAAATTTATTCTTTGCTATCTTTGTATGTAGAGATGCAATTGGGCAAAAGCTGTTCAGTTGGCAGGACAACACGAGGCCATAAAGGGGAAAAGCAACGATATCTGGGGTAGACAAGGAAGCGGTAGATCAGTTCGAATACTCTTGTTTCATCATATGATCAGATTTTATATTGTGAAATCCTTAGGATCTACTGATCCTGAGGATTCGCTTCTATCCAAGTTTTTATTTTATGTTATATAAGGCCGAAAGGCAACTAGAGACCAGTTCAGACTTTTAATATGTAGTTATTCTTTTTGGAGAAAAAAAAACATTGTTAATTTAGTGACTCTGTCAGCTGTTACTTTGAAGTTAATGAAAGAAGGTTGTGCTTGATACATCTCTGTATTTTGAGTTTTTATTAAGCAGAGGCTTCCGGTGACTCTGGGCCCATTCACAAGAAGTTCCACTGCTCCTTTGTGTTATAGTTTACATTCAGTCTTTGTAATTGATTCAATGTTTTGTTCTTTTATTTATCTTGAAGATTTGCGACATTGATTTATACCACTGTTCACTTAGATTTTTATTGGAGCTGCGAGATAGACTTAAGTAATCACCTTGATTAGAATGCATAAATGTGTGTTTGATTGTTGTTCAAATTGAATAGATGTCATCATAGATCTTGAGAGACAAGACTGAGTAACTTCTAAGAATTGCAATATAGAATGTTTACCATTTAGGAATATTTTATAGCTGTTGTTGTTCACTTACTGATTGCTATTCAATTACCGATTGTAATTGCTATTTAGTAATGCAGATTGATTTGAGTTGTTATAGATTGGTAGCGTTGTTTGATAATCATAGTTGCTTTAGTTGATTAAGTGTGATTAGTCTCAAGTTTATTTGAATAATTCTCTGTGTAATTCTGATTTGCATTCAGTTCCAATTGGTTTCGGAACAAGTTGTATAAGATTACACAGGGTGTTGCGAGCATTCCTTTCATAAATAGTTCTTTGCAGAATTGTGTGAATTGAATTGAAGAATTGGACTTTAATGATTGCAACAATTATCCATTAGATAAACTCTAGCTTCATTGCAGATACTTTGTTGGCACTCTTGAAATAGAAATACTTACCTCGGGTTGACAAATAATGTAGGGATTATGATTGCCTGTAAAAAGACATCTTAGTGAGCCAAAATTTTGGCGACGTTGCCGGGGAGAGTGTTCAAAGTGATTGATTCTATTCCTTTGCTATAGGAGAATTAGGTTTTAAAAATAGAAGGTAATAACCTGCGTACCTAGCAAGTGAAGTGCTTGCTTACCTGCCCACTTTATAGCAAAATTTTAGAGGTTAAATAGGAATTTGTTTTATGAATGACTAGAAATAAGAAGATAGAGAAAGAAGAGAATCCTCTACCAAAACCCAAAAAATCCAAAGGATCTGTGAACCTTGGGAGAATGACATTTATAGATGAAATCATAAGGATAGCAAAGTCTCAAGCATCAGCAGGATTCCAGGTTATACCTAGAAAAAGTTCTACTACTATCCCTCAAGCATCAAGCTCACCATCTATAACTCATGCTGAGATTCAAAGTCAAGTAGGAGGACTGGAACAAAGTTTTCAAGCTACAATAAGCCTACCCTCTGATCCTCTACAAGAGGGAAAATCTTGTAACTTACAAGAAGGAAAAGGAGAAACTAGCAGGGCTACTAAAGTAGAACCACAATTGTTTGAACAAGGATCTCCTGAGATTCCAGACCTAGTGGGTGCTATAAAGCCAACTAGGGTTGCTAACTCTCTGTTTATTACGGAAGAACCCCTTGAAATCTCTGAATATTATTGGAATATCTTTGATCAAATGGTGGAATAGCCACCCCAAGGTCAAACCTCGACATTAGAATACCCCATAGTCAACCAGGTGGCCAATGCCCCTATGAAGGCTATTCCTCTGTAGAGCATCCCAACCTTCCATGGGATGATCACAGAGGATCCTGATGCTTTCCTATTTGGGTTTGATGTCCTTTGTAGAGGGTACAACTATACCACTAACCCCCAAAAACCAAAATTATTCCCTTCCACTTTGAAAGGGGCAGCTTTAAGATGGTTTATGGGTCTAGGTGGGCAAACCATCAATTCTTGGGATGAAATGAAAACCTCCTTCCTTAAAAGATATCAAGACTTTTGTAAAGCTAGGGAACTGAAAAATGAGATTTTCAAGATGACTGCAAAAGATAATGAAACACTAGAAGAACATGTAGAATGATTTAATTATAATTTGCAGAGATCTCCACACACTACCCTAGCAAAAGAAGTCCTAAGAGATATATTGATTAAAGGAATGAAAGAGGAATGGGTAGAAACTCTAAAATTAATGGGAAAAGGAGCTATTTCTCAAGAAGAGCATGATGAAATCTTTTGTTTGTGTATTAGGTGTTCATGAGGAAGCACTCATACAGGAAAGGCTAGCCAAGATCCAATGAGTAGAGGAAGCAAACCACATAGTGGAGGTACAACACGGATGGAGATTGGCAACCTCCTGGAAGATTTTAAGATGGATATCCTAGGCACTCTTACAACACAGCTGGATGTTCTACAAACCAAGAAAAAGCAAGCTTTAGCATAACAAAATTTGTCCATCTTCTGCCCACGTTGTCAAAAGAAGCACAGCCAATGGGAATGCCTGTTAGACATGGTTTAGATGTGTGCCGTTTGTACTAAATATCATGACACTGAACAATGTCCATCATTACCCGAGCTAAAAGCAATATTCAAAGAAGCAGAGGAGGAAAAACAACTGGTATATTTGATGAACCAAAGTTGACAATGGAAAGCTAAACCTACAGGTATGTCATAAGACGCATCCCATTTTTTTCCTTCATCACAATTTAATCAACTATAGAACCTTGGGCAGCCTGGCAAGGCCAATCACCCTACCCAAACTAGAAAAGTCCACCATTCCCTATGACATCCTGGCCAGCATAGTCTTTTCCAGGAAATGGCTAGCCAAATTCTCCTTTTACTCCTGTTTGGGAAGGCAATCCCTATCAATCCCAGTGGCCCACCTCCACCTCTCAAAATCTGAATTGGTCTACAAACTGGCAGCCACCTCTAGGGATATCCAATATACCTAAGGGAACATGGCCCCAAACTTAAAACACACTATCAACTCCTTATACATTACAATAGAATTCTCAACCTCTTCTACGGCCACAATTACTAGCTTAGCCAAACCCGAATCCTAATAATAGGCCAGTCCAGTTCGTACAGGTTATTGAAAATATAGAATATGAGATTGAGCATAAAGAATGTAATGAGCTCAGATTGAAGTTAGGTCATGTCACTACCCCTAAAGAAAACAGGGGCCAACCTTTAATTGATAGTGTAACTCCACCTATACATATTCCATCATCTATATATGTTCCACCACTTGTAAATAACATTGAATCAAAGCAAGGGGAAGAAACAGATCAACATGATGAGCCTAAAAAACTTATAGTCACTTCTCCTCCTTTCCCCGAAAGGCTAGTGATACCTAAACCGATCACTTATCCTAATTTTGATCTTGTAGGGGAACTAAAAAATTTGTGTATTAATATTCCTCTCCTCCAGGCTATTCAAGATATCCCCATCTATGCCAAAACCATCAAAGAATTATGTGTAAAAAGTCCTGCGAGGATGGTAAAAACCTCACCCACTATCCATGTTCTAGGAACCTTATCTGATTTACTCGTGGGAGAGGAAACTCCAATGAAGTACAAAGATCCTGGAAACCCCATAGTAACACTTCGGATATATGGCTGCTCTTTTTCAAATACACTAGTTGATCTAGGAGTTGCCATTAACATATTAACAGTAGAAACTTGTCAAGCACTTGGTATTATAGCCTTAGAACCAACCACCACTTTATTAGAACTTGCTGATCGATTGGTGGTAAGACCAGAAGCGACTTTACAAGATATTATAGTTTTTGTTGACTCATGGGAGTATCCAGTAGACTTCCTGGTTATAAACCCAAGGAGTAGGTTGGATGGGCATCCTTTAATTCTGGGTCGACCTTGGCTGGCAATCGTTGATGCATATTTTTGCTACTGAGAAGGCAGCATGACTATCACAAAGGGAGATGCTGTAAAAAATCTGGTGTTATACCCTCTTGCCAGGCCAAGTTTGCCCATTGTAAAAATATGTTTGCAAACACCAACGTACCTGGAAGAGAGCATCCGTTCACCACTCACAGTAGTGGAATCTCTAGAATTTAGAAATCAAACTGAAGATGATGTTATCAACAATTTTATAAATCAGCCAACCAATGTGGAGTGTCAGTTTTTGAAAGCAATTCTTGATAACGAAGCCATTGAAGATCCCCTGAAGGATACAAACGACCAGCATATTCAAACAACTGTTGTTCAGAACATCAAACCAATTGAGATTGAACCAGGAAAAGTTCTAAATATCAATGCTAATATGCAGAGTGAACAATAGAAAAAGCTTATCCAGGTATTGCAGAAAAATAAAGGGCTTTTGCCTAGGATTATCCTAATATAAAAGGGATAGATCCACAACTATGTACACACCACATTTATACAGATAAGGATGCACGATCCATACGGAAGCCTCAAAGGAGGTTGAACCCTCACCTCAAGGATACCATGAAAGAGGAATTATAGAAGCTACTGGATGTAAACTTTATTTACCTTATCTCAGATAGTAAATGGGTCTGCCCCTTGGTGGTCCTCCCCAAGAAAAATGGGAAATGGCGTATTTGTGTAGACTATCGAGAGCTAAATAAGGCAACACAAAAAGACCACTTTCCCCTCCCATTCATTGATGAGGTCCTCGATACATTGGTAGGGAAGCAATTCTTCTCCTTTCTAGACGGCTTCAGTGAGTACAATCAAATTCAGATTGTCCCTGAAGACTAGGACAAAATGACCTTCACCTCTCCCTAGGGCACATTCACATACATGGTATTACCATTTGGCTTGTGCAATGCCCCAACCACATTTCAGAGAGCCATACTAAGCATCTTTGTTGATCTTATAAATGAAGGACTAGAGGTATATATGGATGATTTTACTCCATATGGGGATGATTTTGATCAAGAATTACAAACACTAGAAAAGGTCTTAGAACAATGCATCGCTACCAGGTTATGTTTAAGCAATGTCAAGTGTCACATGATGATGACCGAGGGCATGATCCTGGGACATTACATCTCTATAGTAGGAATATAGGTAGACCCAACAAAAATACATGTAATTCTTTTACTACCTACCCCCTGTACCCAAACAGAGGTACATAGTTTCCTAGGATATGTAGGTTATTATAGTAGATTTATCAAGATTTTTTACAAATTGCGGCACCCTTATACGCTCTAATTGGAAACATTGATTTTATTTGGTCTGACAAGTGTGACATAGCTTTTGCAAGATTAAATAAACTAGTCTCAACAACACTAGTATTACGTGGACCAAATTGGGAGCTGCCTTTCCATATTTCCACAAACGCATCAGATATAGCCATGGGTGTTGTCCTCCGCTAGGAGGAGGAAAAGAAACCTTATGCTATATATTACATTAGAAAAAATCTCACCCCTTCAGAACTCAATTACACAGTGAAGGAAAAAGAATTCTTAGCAAATATTTATGCAATAAACAAATATAGACAATATATAACTAGCTACCAAGTCTTTGTGTACACTGATCACTCTTCCATTAGATATCTAGCTAATAAAAAAATCACAAATGGTCGAATAACATGATGGTTATTGCTTTTGCAAGAGTTCGACATTACCATTAAAGATCATCCAGGAAAGGAGAATCCCTTTGCTGATTTTCTATCTCAAATTCTGAAGGTTAATGATCCACTGGCTGTAGATGACCAATTCCTGGATGAGCACCTGTTTTATGTGGCAGTTAAGATGCCATGGTATGCAAATGTGGCAAATTATATAGCAGCAGAGAAGCTACCTAAACATTTAACGACAAGGAAAAGAAAATTGGTTGTTCAGCGCAACGCTTGCTTCTCTTGGATAGGTGGGTATATTTTTCATACAGGGGATGACATGTGTATACACAAATGTATCTGTAAGGATGAGATCCATTACATCCTGAAGGATTTCCATGATGAACCTTGTGGAGGAAATTTCGCAGATCAAAGGACAGACATAAGGTATTACAAATGGGATATTATTGACCCACTATTTTTAAGGATGCTGAAAAATATGCCTAGGTCTGTGACAGTTGCCAAAGGATGGGTCGGCCTAGTCAATATGATGAAATGCCTTTGTGGCCACAACTTGTCATAGAACCCTTCGAGCGTTGGGCATTAGACTTCATAGGTCCATTCCATTTGCCTTCCAATCAGAAGGCCTACATACTGGTAGCTATGGATTATGTGACAAAATGGGTGGAAACATTAGATTTACCAAGACATAGGAAGCAGTGATTAACTTCCTTTTTGGGCTATTTGTGTGGTATGGATTACCACAAGAAGTGGTCGCAAATGGGGGAAAGAAATTCACAGGTAACAACATTATTGCCACCCTCATAAACCATCATATTGCGCACATGATCACTTTTCCGTATCACCCGCAGGCAAATGGGTAGGTAGAAAGCACCAACAAGGTTATAGAAGAAATTCTAACCAAGGCAGTCTCAACATACCAACGAGATTGGACTACTAGACTACTAGAGGCCTTGTGGGCCTATCGTATGACTTGGAGGTATACTACTGGATACACTCCCTACCAACTTGTGTTCAATAAAGAACCAATTTTTCCAATCGAATTCGAAATATAGACTCTAAGGATGGCCCAGGAAGTGGGTCTGGATTTAACAGAAGCTCAAACCAAGCGTCTTCAATAGATTAACGAACTAGATGAAGCTTGATTGCTTGCTTTGGAACAAACTACAATAATACCGCAGCAAAGGGAAAAATGGCATGACAACCTTATCAAGAAGAAAACATTTCAAAAAGGGGATTGGGCACTTCTGTACGATTCCAGGTTCTAGGACTTCATAGGCAAGTTGCAAACAAGATGGCTTGACCCTTATGAGATTCAAGAAGTACATAACAATGGTACTCTTACCTAGACTACGATAGACATATCCGACCATTACTTTAAGGTAAATGGGCATCAAGTGTGCCTCTATCATCAACCACTTACCAAAGAATCTTTCTGCAAGTAGGAACGCGAGGACCCCTCCATGCAAATTCTAGCTGCAGGAAATGATAACCCAACAACTTTTTCTTTAAAAAATTGAAATTTCTTGAAAATTTGTAAATAATGTACATACCTTTATAGGAATTACCATGTAAATATTGATATTTTGTTTTTGTTGTTCAAACAATTGAACCCCTGCCATTCAATTGATTAAACAACATATCTATTTTTCTTCTGTAACTCATCGTTCAAACAATTGAACGTTTGTTGTTCAATTGACTGAACAACGCAAGTTTTCTTTGTCGTATTTTTCTGTTCAAACAATTGAACATTTTTCTGTTCAATTTATTGAACAACACATTTATTTTGTTGTTTTCGTTGTTCACACAATTGGACATTTGCCGTTCAATTGATTGAACAACACATTTTTTCTTTTTTTCATTGTTCAAACAACTGAATGTATGTCGTTCAATTGATTGAACAACACATTTCTTTTGTTGTTTTCATTTTTCACACAATTGGACGTTTGCTGTTCAATTGATTAAACAACACATTTTTTTTCTTTTTCCATTGTTCAAACAACTGAACGTTTGTTGTTCAATTGATTGAACAACACATTTTTTGTTATTTTCACTGATCACACAATTGAACGTTTTGCCATTCAATTTATTGAACAACACATTTTTTTTTCATTTTTCGCTGTTCAAACAAACGAACATTTTCCATTCGATTGATTGAACAACACATTTTTGTTGTTTTTTCTATTCACACAATTAACGACTATTGTTCAATTGATTTAATAACTTGTTTTTATTTGCATTCTCACGACTGTCGTTCAATTGATTGAACGACACATTTTCCATTCATTGGTTTTCGCTGTTCAAGTTGTTCAGTAATTACCATTCACTTGATTGAACAACATTGTTTTTCTTATTTGTTTTTGATGTTCAAACTATTGAAAAAATTCCATTCAATTGATTGTACAACATTTTTTTTTTTCAATTGTTTTCACTATTCAAACTATTGAACGCTTACCGTTCAATTGATTGAACAACACATTTCTCCTTATTTGTTTTTATTGTTCAAACCATTGAATGACTACCATTCAATTATTTGAACAACAATTTCGCTTTTGATTGATTTTTGTTGTGAAAATGGTTGTACGATTGTCGTTCAATCATTTGAACAACACCTTTTTTTTTTTTTATTGAACCGCACCTTTTACGAGCTAAATTTTGAATTTTTCTAATTTTTCTCTTGATCATTATACTATGATCTTCTTATTTTGTATTGAAAATAAGCACCATGTGCATTTGTGCCTCTTCTAAAGATACATGGTAATAACAATGTCATTAAAACTTCTAAAACTTTTTGTTGGTTATCTTTATTCGTCAAGCTAATATGGTGTACGTTTATAATCGTTGTCTGAACATATTTTCTTTTGGAGCACATTAGGAAATGATTCATTACCTTTAATCCATGTTGGCTTATGTTTATACTTCCAAATGTATAAAACTCATCGATATAATGTTAAGGGATAAGAGACCCGGATGCGGGTGACTCCAACAACATTCAATGATCGACTCCGCCAAACAGACATATGGCCTAACGGATGGTAGGCGGAAGGAATGCAGGGTATGTGTCGTAGGATGGCGTATAATTTCAGGGCAAGGGAATTAAATCCTGAACAGTCTCGAATTTGGTTTGAAATCAATGCAAGCATGGCTGCACTGCACACAATTCGGCTCATTGGCATGGATCCGCTCAACGCCCCTGTCGCAATTAATGACTCTGTTTATTATGAAGCAAAGCTCCTTCAGTTCCCCTGTATGGTCTTTCGTGTCTGCATGATAGTTGGGCTTTGGAAACGCCCTAAATTTCTCAGCGCTCCTACCATTTCTGGTTTACTCTGTTTCAATCTTTCTCCCAGGTCTTTTGCATCTGGAATCATGCCTCGCAGCCGAGGAATCTTGTGTCGAGGAAGTCATTCAGGGAACAGAGGTCGCCCTTCTCGACCTGCTGCTCAGAATGTTTCCCCCATTGCCTTAGATCCTCCTTCATCTCTGCCTCTGGACCAAGATAGGCTTATCCCGAATAATTCATACCAGACCTCTAGGTTTACATTCCAAAGTCGGCTCAACAGGCCTGTGGTGACAGTAAATTTTACCATATTTGTCTCAGAGGAGGAGAGCAACCAGCTCAGTTCAACCTCCATCTGCTTCCTCAAATTCTCAGGATGATAGTGTTCTGCTTGGGGACCTGACAGGGATAGTATTTCATGCGGACCACATGCAAGAGGATGCCCCTGTTTCGGAAGCGCCTCAGCAGCCTGATCCAACTCAGGAAGATGCTTTAGTATGCGGGTTATCTCAAAGAGCAGTTAGCTTTTTACATTTGGTTACTAATCTTGATGGAGGTGCGTCGGCACTGGATGAAGACGGTCTCGCGACCTGGGTAGCTTCAACAAGCCAAGTAAAGGAGGATATGCCAGCTTCACCAAGTCATGCAGATTAATCACTGCTCCTTTCTGCCGGGTCGCCTTCTTGCTTATATGCTATGCAATTTTGGTCCTGTGTCTTTGATTCTGAAGTTAAATGTCTATGTCTGGTTCATTCTCATGCTTCAGGCAGTAACTACAGCCAACACAGGCTTTATTTTTGTCTTAAAAATGGCTATGATAGTCGCCACTTTGTTTTTGAGGTCAATGAAGGTTATGACGATTGTAGTCCTGGTAAATTTTGTCAGTATGTCAGGGACCAAAATCAAATTTTTGAAGTCTGTACTGTAAATCTGGTTGAAAGCCTGAACTGTAATGTCCCTGAGTTTTTGGTTGAGGAATGGCCTCGGCCTCCTCTAAGGTCTTGACCTCATTGTACATATTTTTTCACCTTTTTTAATAGAATAGTATTTACGGAGAAAAAAAAATGTTAAGGGATAAGAGTATAATATTTCCATTGGCATCTTCTTACTTCTTACACCATCCCTGACTCTTAAGGAGCAAATGCGCCTCCCTTTTTACAAGAAAAATTGCAAAAGAAAAATAAAATAGAAAAATGCTTACAACATTGTCCAAAGAGGATAGGGGGTCTCATCATGAGCTAGCCTACCATGATCATAAGAATGTAGCAGGTGACATTCCAATTTGGCTACCAAACCAAGTTAATGATCTTCTTGATAATTAATTTGTCAGAAGAACAGGGGGTCTCATCACGAGCCAACTTGGTCATCTCTATTTCACCCTGGTGAGTGGCACTATGGTTATCTGGTCACCATCATAGCATAGTGGTCTCTTTGAAACAAAAGAAATAGAAACTAAAACTATAAAACGGACTTTGGCTCATTTGGGAGGGTTAAAAAGCAACCCTGTCGAGGCTATGAATGCTTGTTGGCAGCAGTGGCTCTACTGTGGTATTGAAGTATTATCTTATAAAACCATATGACATCTACCTCTTATCACCTATGACTCTATTTCTAAACAAAAATCTCCATTTGGTAGCACTTTTACAAGCTGCATAGCATGGTAACTTTTTTTTTTATTTTTATTTTTTTATTTTTTTATATTTATCATATTCTATATGTCCGTGTATTAAATGACAACCATTATACATAAACAGTCGATTATGCTAATGTGATTAATTCCGCTCACAGTAAAATATTTGACATAATGACTTGATATTTCTGTTTTTATTTTGGCCAATTCACGTCTGATGGCGCATGTTGCTTAAATGCTTTATTGATTTGCGTGTTGTTCTTTTTAGATTGGTTGTCAACATTTATTTCGCATTAGTTATTTGCCTGTTTTGGCATGCTGAGAGGACGTGGATGCCCTTTTCTCATTGGGGGGGATGGCCTATGTATGGACAACACGTATTCCAATTATGAATAAATGTGTGATAATCATTCGGATTATCTCTGGAGCACGAATTGTATGATGTGTAGGAAGATGTAATAATTGGCAGAAAATTCTGATTGGTCGAAGAATGGCAACCATTATGGTGGGCATGCAAACATATGATTTTGCATTAAGTATGGCTTACAGGATGGACGAATTAACTAAAAATGATAATACTTATCCAAGTAGCATCATTTCCTTTATAATTGTTGTGATATACATTATTGTTGTGTTGCATTACAGGGGTAAAACACAATGATATACAGAAGACGCAGACTCAATTGCAGCAGCTACGGGTGAAAGAGCAATTCAGAGTGAGCCTGTAGTACTGATGGTGTCGGATCAAGCCTGCAAAATCCTTGAACATGCTGGCTGGTTGCATTACTTAAACAGATTGCAGGGATTCCATGAAGAGATAATGCTAGAGTTTCTGCAAAATCTGTAGAATGGTAGTATAGTGGTCAAAGGCATAAACATGATAGTTTCAAAAGAAGTCTTGGCCAAAGTCACCCAACTTCTGGTGGAAGGGGTGAAATGGGTAGATAAATGCGTCCTTTTATACAACGTGATTAAATCCTTCCAGGACCCAGGCGAGCGGTTGGTACAAATGGGGAAAAGAATTCATCCTTCGGCGTTGTAGCAACCATGGCAAGAGCTGGTGGTCATCGTCCAAAGATATATCACTTGCGATGACCAGCATGACGTGGTAAAGCCTCAACAATTGAAACTACTAGCCATTTTAAAGCAAATAATTTCAGTTAATTTACCATTTTGCTTAAATTCTCTATTACACGATGTTGTCCGACTTGTAAGGACAGCCAAGGACCCACATAGTGTAGTCAGCCATCATGGGTTAATTAAGTTAATCATCGCAAATAGATTGGCATAGAAATAATTAACATGGGATAGTATCATAAATCCTACCTTGGCTCCACCCCTCGGAAAATGAGGAAACAAAGCAGCAAGGGCCAAGAACCCCAGGCCCAAAGAAACTATTAAAATGAAAGAGCCACACTGCACCCCTAGAATCAGCTAAGCGTAGATGCTCAGGAGAGTAAAATCCCAATGACTCATTCCAATCCAAGCAGAAGAAGTTGGACCATCCCGCACACCTCCTCTTAGTCCTTAAGACCCTCCTTTACAAGGCTATGAGGAGGAAGTGGCAAGGGTTTTGGGAAGCATGAGAATGTTTATCGAGGGCAGGGAACAACCAAGGAACACTGAAGAACATAACTATACCCCTGATCAGTCGGTCCCTGCTAACAATTCTGGTCATGAACAAACCTGACCATGCACTAATGCCATGGAGGAGCAGAGAGAGTTAGATCCTGATATGGAAACATCCCTCGAAGCTGAGAAGCATGAAGAAACCCCAGCAGAAAGAAATATTGAAGGTGAAAACATGAAGGATGCCAATCAACCAAGTGATATTCCCTTTTCAAAGCCCCCTGTGGACGAGGCCTACCAAGAAAAAGACCACGTGAATGATGACTGTTCAGGAGATACAATTGCATTGGGATCTCCTAAACATGAAATCAATAATAATTATGAGTTGGAAGGAGAAATCCCGTCAAAAACCATAGCTCTAATTGGGAGCATTCCTGATGATAACGTAATGCAGCTTGTGCAAGTACTAGAAGGTAATGTAGCCCCAGATGGGAGCCTGAGAATAGAAGAGCCCTACAAAGCTAAACTTAAAAAGGTGCTCAGAAAATACAAAAAACAAAAGTAGGTAAAAAGGAAGTTGAAATACTTGCTAAAAGAAGCAACTAGAATGAGGAAACTGAAAGCAGAAATGGAGAATGCAGGGACACAAAAAAAACAATTTTCTAAGAAGGATGCTGAGACTCAGACAAAGTTTCTTAAGGGTTGCCTAAGAGAAACCTAGACTGAGCCTGATATTAGAGAAGATACTGCCATACAAATAGAGGAGCCTTGTATCTTTTCATAGGGAACTCAAATGACCTACCCCACTGTGGACACTGCTGTCTAGACCGATATTGAAGGAAATGGTCAAGTTGTAATTCTGAAAGCAGTTGAAGCTAATGCAAACTGACCCTAAGTAGACCCAAGATGCAAAAACCGAAATAGATGAAACGCCTTTTTACACCCCCTTGGTTAGAGAAGCCGTTATTAGAAAATTAGAGAATGAGCTTTTAACAGTTCACCAAGAGATAGCTTAGCACAAGGAAAAGGTGGTCCCTTTTCACAAACACCAAGGGCTAAAGAAGAAATTCAAGGCACTTACCAAGATGGAGGATGATAATTTTGCTCAATACAAGGCTGAGCAAAAGAAGGTAGAAAATTTAGAGGGTCAATTGCAGAAAGCCAAAGAACAAATGGAGACTCTCTGTTCTCTCTATTTAGACACTTTATCTTGTCGAGCTCCCACTACTAATTATGCTTTATTTCTTATGGAGAGATATCTCCTATTAAAAGTTAAGGCCGTTAAGGCTGGTAAAATATCAAAAATAAAAACCACTCCTGATTTTATTAAGTGTTTTAGAGAACACGATGAGAAGATTCAATGCCTCCTTTGTGAGTTCTATATGTATAATTTTGTTTTAGAGGATGACAAGGATAGCCACCCCACCCCTTTCAAAGGAGACATTCAATTTTAGGAGTTCCTTTAATTTACTGCTAATCAGCTAAAATGGGCCAAGGCTTACAACACATTCAAAAGGCATGAATATGGCATTGACCTATGGGTTAGAGGAGAACCTACATAGCCATTGTTCCTATCTGTTCGACATAAGCAGTTTATGAAGAAAAATGGTGTCGTAGGCAAATTGGGGCCAATTCATACTGATGTCATTCAGGCTAGAAAGGAATACTTCCAAGATATTAACAGAAGAATCCTTGAATGCATCAAAGCAAATATGGGAAGTTTCCAGTGACACTGTGAGGGGTCGGGAGCCATTTGGATACCATAACTTCCAAGCTGCCTATTCCCGTTTTTTCATATTTAGCAATATGATTTTAACATTGGGAGCAGACTAGATAAGATGCTGCTACAGAACCCCAATCATATGGTACCCTCTTGATCAATACCGTAGTGATTATAATTAAAAGATCATGAGGTAACCCAGGCTTTTGTTGTCCTCAAGCAAAAGAATGGTTTTGGGAATTACAGGGAAGAAGTATACCCTGCTTATTCCCTCACACAGTTGCATCTGAACTATAGTCTTGCACGAGGACGTGCAACAAGGTAGGCTGGGGAGTATGTTGGGATGAGAAAAAGGTATGATTTCTCTTCATTTAATGCTTCATTTATCATTCATCCTTGTAATATTCTCTGTTTATAGAATAAAATGAAGAAAATATTAGTCAAAGTTGGAAGAAACTATTTGGTGATAGAGTAGGTGAATTTAGTACAAAAAGCTAATTCTTTGCTATCTTTGTATGCAGAGATGCGATTGGGAAAAGGTTGTTCAGTTGGAAGCACATCACAAGGCCATAAAGGGGAAAAGCCATGGCGTCTGGGGCAAACAGGAAGTGGAAGATCAATTCGAATACACCTATTTTATCATATGATTAGATTTTATATTGCAAATCATTATGATCTCCTGATCTTGAGGATTCGATTCCATCCAAGTTTCTCTTTTATGTTATATAAGGCTGAAAGGCAACTAGAGACTAGTTCAGACTTTTAATATGTAATTATTCTTTTTGGAGAAAAAATAGCATTGTTAATTCAGTGACTCTATCAGCTATTACTTTGAAGTTAATGAAAGAAGGTTGCGCTTGATACATCTCCATATTCTGAGTTTTTATTAAGTAGAGGTAAGTAGAGGCTTTTAGTGCCTCTGGGCCCAGTCACAAGAAGTTCCATTACCCCTTTGTGTTATAGTTTACATTCAGTCTTTGTAATTGATTTAATGTTTAGTTCTTTTATTTATCTTTAAGATTTGCGACATTGATTTATACTGTTGTTCACTTATATTTATATTGAAGCCGTGAGATAGAATTAAGTAATTACCTTGATTAGAATGAGTAAATGTGTGTTTGATTGCTGTTAAAATTGAATAGATGTTATCATAGATCTTGAGAGACAAGATTGAGTAACTTCTACAGATTGCAATATAGAATGTTTACCATTTAGGAATATTTTATAGTTGTTGTCGTTCACTTACTGATTGTTGTTCAATTACCGATTGTTATTACAATTTGGTAATGCAGATTGATTTGAGTTGTTATAGATTGGTAGTGTTGTTAGATAATCATAGTTTCTTTACTTGATTAAGTGTGATTAGTCTCAAGATTATTTGAATAATTCTCCATGTAATTCTCATTTTCATTTAGTTCCAATTGATTTCGGAACAAGTTGTATAGAATTACACAGGGTGTTGTGAGCATTCCTTTCGTAAATAGTTCTTTGCAGAATTGTGTGAATTGAATTGAGGAATTGGAATTTAACGATTGCAACAACTCATCATTAGATAACCTCTAGCTTCACTGCAGATACTGTGTTGGCACTCTTGAAATATAAAGACTTACCTCGAGTTGACAACTAATGTAGGGATTAAGATTGCTTGTAAAAAGACATCTTAGTGAGCCAACTGTCTCCATTCATGGATATGATTAGAAATGTGGGTCACGGTATCTTTCTTAAGGGATGTGAGAAAATGAGTGGAAGTTTCATACTAAACTAGCAATTGGAAGTGGGTGAGAAAGGCCATCGCTAGAGAGTTGAAGTCAGCATAGGTAGCTCGAGGCAACACAATGTACCATTTTACAACAACACTTGTTAAGGTTCTCTGAAAGAGGTGAAGACAAATATAATCGTCAACATATGAATTGGAGGAGCACCATAAGTGATATGTCATCACATGGGCTTGAAAGTCCTCTTTAAATTTTCCCTCGAATTTGGGGCAATTGCTTGGAATTTTAGATGGAAATAGAGACCAGTAAGGGGAATGAAAAATAGGATCATTCGTGAGCTGTGAGACATTAGGTAGTTCCACCGTAGCCAAGAAAGGAAAGTGTGCATTGAATAGCATATAGGGTCTTTCAGGAGACCCAAACTACAAGTTCCATCCTTGCTGGTACGGATTTTTCCTCGAAAGTGGAGGATGTTTTCCATATAGGACCTGATTTTCTCCCCACTGAGGGTTACCTTGACCATAAGGTGGATTCGGTCCAGGGTAGGTTTGATATTTCCCTACCATAGGTCATTCATAAGCATTTTACATGACATACGGGTTATAAGGTAGTTGAACTTGTTGACCCTGAACCTGAAAAGTTTGCCCTTGCTGCTACAGGGGTTAACCTTGGGCTTGCAAGGGACAACCTTATTGATATGCATATAAAGCTTGCTACTGCAAAGGTTGACCTTGTTACGGAAAATGATGACTTTGTTGTTGTAAAGGTTGACCTTGCTACTACAAAGGTTGAGTAGACTATTGAACAAATTGAGTTTACGGCTGAAAAAGCCGCTGAGATTGCGGCAAAGGTTGACCCTACTGTTGTAACAAATGCCCTTGTTGCTGCAATGTTTTCCCTTGCTACTGCAAGGGCTGCTAGATAGTTCCTTGGGATATACCCTGTGGGTATTGGTAATGTCTGAATTGAATCTCACCATATCCACAAGGAATAATGGATTGACAAGGCTATATATAAGCTCCTGCTTGAGGAACGTAGGATGGATTAACCAAGGCTTGCAAACCATATGGGACATAAGCCTGTTGGAGTGGAAACTAAGCCATATAAGGCTGCTAATATTAGATATTACCTGACCCAGATGGACCAATAGGGTTAGGAAACATGGGTCCACTAGTTTCAGGAAGGGTGAGAGACGAGACTCTTGCTGTAAAAGGAAAGCCTTCTTGAGGAAATTTATACCCTTATTCATCATCGATATGAGGATTATGGGTAGCGGAAACTTCTGAATGACCTAGAGAAGAGGTTGGGATGTTGCCTTCTGACTCCATAGATGGAAAACCAATGACAGTGAACCCGAGATGTGAGAGGAGATAACTCCAAAGGAATACTGGGACGATTGTAAAGACTGTAATGACGTTGAGGAGATACCATAACATAATCGAATAATGGATTCAACGGATGAATAACAAGGCTATGCAGACTCTCATGAGTTTGCAGACTCTCAGGTGTCTGGATAGGGTTGTCTGGGGTCTCAGGATCAGATTCTCAAGGTGACTGGGAATCCGATGGAGGAGGACGAGAAGACAGGGGTTGGATACTTGGAATAATCCCAAGTTCAAAACCTTGATCCTCAAGTGATTAAGGAAGTTTTGGATGAAATTCCTGTTAGGACCCTTCAATATCAGATAATGAAGGGGAACTATGAGATGAACTCAATGGTTGAACCGTGATGACTTCCTCTCAAAAGAAAAAAAGGAAAGGAGATTCATTGAGGGCTTTATTAACAATCTTGAAATTAGCAAGGAATTTCTCAATATTGGTCTGAGAAGCAACTACTTGGGTTCGACATGTTTATCATGGGCAATTATTTTTAGAAACAAAAACTTTTCCTTTTCATCTTTAAAGAGTTGAGAAAAGGATGAAAAGGTGACTCTAGTCACTTTCGATGGTTTAGCGAGCTTGAAAGGACAAGTTTCTCGATGATATTTTCAAATTTAAAGAGTCAGAAAAGATCAAAATGACCACTCAGGTGAATCTAGGTAAAAGGAGTATCAAGTAACCATGAACTGAAATATACACCTTAGAAAAAAGAATACCAAGGACTTGACGTACGTGTAGGAAATCTCTCTGAATGATGTGTTCGGTGTATCACGTTTATAGGTCGCTAGACTTGGCTTCTTATGGATAAAGGTTTTCAACCTATGAGGGTATCCATTTATATACTTGACGGTACAGGGAGCACAAGTCTGTGCTAGTGCTATCTAATGCAGAAGCGAAGAACAACTGCTAAGTTTTATAGATGTTGGAACACGTCTCTAGCCTAGACCACTAAGTATGAACATTAATGTTTCAAATTCTCCTTAGATTAATTGATAGATTTTAAAGTTGATCCTGAAATTAGGTTTCAATTTCAAGGCCTTAACAATGTTACCTGTTCCTAAAATGCAACCAGATGATGAAAATAAATCCTTCAATTCGATGAAAGTTATCTATGTAGGGAAGAATATCACTCAAATCATGAATCAAACCAATGCAAAAGTTCTACCATGACAATCTTCAAACGCTAAATGCAAAAACATGAAATCTAATCTTTCATATCATAAACAAATGCAATGCCAAAACAAACCTTAAAGCAAAACTACCTTAAGATATAATGATGATTTT
This sequence comes from Pinus taeda, assembly GCA_000404065.3. Taxonomy (NCBI): domain Eukaryota; kingdom Viridiplantae; phylum Streptophyta; class Pinopsida; order Pinales; family Pinaceae; genus Pinus; species Pinus taeda. The sequence continues at coordinate 28,231 of APFE030257995.1, forward strand.
TTATTTTCACTTTAGTGCAATCAAGGTAATATAATGCAAAAAGTAAAAGAGAATGCAAGCAAGCCACCAAACATGAAAATCTCTTTCACATTAATGATTTGAATGCAACAAAAAATGCTTTGAAAACTACGAAAAGAGAAACACTTTCACTTTCACTTTTCGAAACACAAACTCAAAGCAAACACTTTCTTTTGATTCAAATGAGACAAGCAATTTGTAATCTATTGTTTTTCAAGTGGAACTTAAGTGATTCTCACAGTACCTACTCAATCCGTCATTAATGAAACAACTTAAGACACAAGAACCAAAAGTGATTCACAAAGGATGAGCAATCACACAAAAGACTCTTTAACATAGGTAATTGATCTCTGACGATAAGTTCAATGAGTGGATGAAGAATGGCCTAGAAAATTGATAACCCTAAAAGGCTAATCAAACTTCAAACACACTTAAACCAAGTTAAGAGAGGACTGCAATCAGAAGATAAGAGAGTCAACTAAAATCACACTGGTAAATCACTGGGAGAAGGCAAAAAGAATTGAAAATAAGAAGACAAACACTAAATTTCTTAATCCTTTGCTATCATCACACTTGTTAAGAGAGAAGTAGCAATCATCCCTACTATAATCAACAAATCCATGATATCATCATGATTGTTAGGGCCAAAAGTGCGTTGGGTGAGAAAAACAAAGAAAAAACACAAAATCTTCAAGAACAACTCAAATTAACAACCTTCAAGCATCTACCATAAAGTGAGACTGACTACAGACAAGCAATGAAGTCTAAAAGACAAGGTGAAGAAATGGAAGGAGAGAATCATAGGCTCCCCAGCGGAGTTTCCATTTTGTTGACAAGGTTAATCCTATGTGCGGATAGAGATGATACCTCTAGACCAATGAGTGGGTCTAGAAATTGAAGTGATAATCAACTAGACGTCTTCCTAGGTTATAATTGAAAAGAAGAATGAAAGAGATGGCCTACCTCGTTCTGATGTTATTCCGATTTCCTTTATTGAGGACCTCGAACCGCTTGTGTCACGGGATTGTTCTTGCTTCTTCCAGTGTTTATGTACCTGCATAAGTGATCAAGAGACAACAAAGCATGCCAAAACAAATAATAAATCTAATGAAAACCTACTTAACTGATCAAGGAATGTCAATTTAAATAATGGATGAACATATATATTTTGGGAAGATGAACCAATAGTTGTATATTATTAGGAAAGTAAAGGGAAGCTTACAACCAAAGCCTTAATGTTGAAAGGCTCTCCTTGAGTGGTAATCCAAGTCCAAACCAAGAATTCTCCAAGCACTCCTTCTCTAAGTCTAATGAATAGCCTCTAGGCACAAGCTTAGCATAAGGGTGAAAATAGACATAGACCAACCATTTTGGAATGGGAGAGGATGAATTTATAGGCTAGGAAAGGGAATTAGGACTTCTCCAAAGATAGTATTAGGCCCTCATCTCAAGGAGTTAGATCATAGGGATAAGACCAAGAGGTCAAGTTGGGAGGATTTGACCTCATCTATGCAAAACAACATCCAGCTTGCTAGTTTGGAAGCTTCTAGATCACGAAGCTTCTCATCACTTTTGGGAAAATTACCTTTTTAGAATCATCACAAGTATGCAAGCGAACAGAGTGATGACATCACTGGTCAAGAACAGTGCAATAGGTGAACATCATTGTTTTAAGCCTCATAAGAGCAATGATTCTCATTTTAGTGTTTTAAGAGCTATTTCTTCAGGGAAAGCTCAAGGAATTTTCCAATCAAAGTCTTCGGACATATCCGAGCTATATACATGGATGAGTATACTATATAATGGCCATGTTTCGGTCACTGGGGGTATTTCACAGGGAAGTGTAGGAGGCGTGAAAAAATATTATGTAACAGATGACCCTTAAAGCATGAAGGCAGAACTAGGAGTGTTGGCTGAGATGTTTTACAAGCTTTTGGCATGGACGAGGACAAAAAGTATAAGGAGACCTGCAAATCAAGGACGCATATACATATACATATCTGAGATCAAAACATCAATCTATGGCATGGGCACAACCATCCAAATGATGAATTCTATATGAAATGATCCATGGTATGGGCACAACCATCCAAATGAGAAGGATCATTATAAATAGAAAGTCCAATGGTATGGTCACAACCATCCGTATAGAAGAAACATGTGTACAAGAAAAAAAAACATATCACTCCATGCAACCTGAGTCATATTAGACGAGACTTAGGGTCTTTCGCTCCATCTTGACCTGATCAAATTACAAATGCTAACATGCGAATAAATGTGTTGAAGTTGAACATGCTATAAAACCACTTGGTTATCGGCCAATGATGTGGACCATTAACAGGTACGAGAGAAACCACCAATAATGAAAATGGCTCTCAAGGTACAACAATACAATCTGTGAATGTGATAATGAAGGTAAATTATAACACTTGTGGAATAATATGATCGAAATCCAATGATGAAGACTCGTCGTCAGATGCGAAGAACTTGCCATTAAGACATGCAAGCTCTAAGGTACTGAAGGGGAGTTTTTAATTCATCTTCCTAGATAATGAGTTGAAGTCGACAGGAAGTGACTCGTCAAAGGAGGGCAATGACAAATCCCCCATCATTGACACTAAACAAGGAATAGAGTGGAATAATTTTCAAGACTTTAATAATGACTCAAAGAATGTATAGGTAAATAATTGCAGATTGGACTTCTCTTGAACACTTGCGACACGACTTCAGAGTGTGGCAGCATTTGACTCGACATAGGAGTAAAGGTCATGATGAAAATATGGAATAGTCAAACGAGAGGCAAAAATGGATCACCCAAACCCTAGAGGAAAAGTGACTGAGTGATGATATCCCAAACCCGACATGAGAGCAGAAGAGTGTAATGTTCAAGAGCGACATGCTGCCTATACAAAGGATGTTTCATCTTCATTTTCCCTTGCTATTTATAGCAAGTAACCCAATTATTTTTATCACAAGCTTGAAGGGGATAACATATTCTTGTCTTGTAAGTCCATTCTTCGAATGAATCAATCCTAGCAAGTTTTACGAGCCCTAGGAAGGAGAAACTCAGTCTCATCATGGTGATGAGTCTTTCGTCATAAAGCTTTAATGAGATTGACGTAAGGATAATTTGGTATCTTTTCCACATTTAGGGAGTTTGAAAAAGAAATGAAAAACAAAACTCCATCATGTCCCTTTTTGTAATTTGTCTCTCGAATCCGAAAAGGTAGAAAACAATATACGAGAGAACCTCTTGACCATGTCAATCAAGGTGTACCTTTTTCGTAAATAGTCAATCTCAACCTAAAAAAGGAGTAAATGTATATTGAGGTGACGTTGATTCATTTACTTTAATGATTTCAAAACTACAAGTACTCGACAATCTTTTGAATTTTCTAGAGTTGGAAAAGAGCTCAAAGATGACTCTAGGGGAGTTCCTTTTTCATTTATTTAACGAGTCCGAAAAAGAGATAAAATAAAAATCACAAGAATCAGTCAATAAATGATCATTATTCACTCCAAGGTACCTATAACTACACAAAGAAATGCACACATCACTGATATCAAGAAAAAATATTAAATATTATGAAAATATTGACAAAAATGACTTCCAAAACTTATAAATAAGCAAAGTAATTTTATTTTTTACCATTTTACAATAGTAAGCTCTGAAAGTGCATTTATGCCCTAATTTTCTTGATTTTCAAGCAGTCGTTACGAGATATCCAGGGTGCCATTTCACGAACCGTATGCAATAGGTAAGAGACCCATCCCTGCTCTTGCATTTTATCACCTTTTTATGATTTTTAAATGATAATTTATATACTATAAGGGAGGATTTTTAATTTTTAGGGCGACAATGATCATCAAAGGTATGGTCATTGGACCCAGGATGATCGCGCTCAAGCACAAAGTCTTGCGTGATGACATCGCTTTGTTTGTAAAAAAAAGCGCGATGGCATCGAGGTGGATTTTTTGGAAGGAAAACCTTCTTTTAAAGAAAAAATTTATGATTTTAATCCATGAAAAAAGAATTAATTGGTGTTAAATGTTGTTTTACAGGAGATCATGGTCTTGGAATGCAAAGAAAGAGGCCATGAGGCCGAAGACCACCATGCAGCTTAAAATCCTGAATGCATAAACACTCTAAGGAATTGTGGGCTGCTAAAGTTATTCAGGACCACAGGGTTCAGGGATCAGATGGAACTACTACCCTATTTGATCAGTCTCTAAGATGTAGATCGAGATATGTTCATTGTAAAAGGCCAAGAACTAGAACATGAGGAGATGGATATCTACTTCATCATGGGATTATCCCGATGAAGGGAAGTGATCAAACTCTTTGGATCTTGCCTAGGAGGTGAAAGTATGAGGACTCTATTCTAGAGGCATTCCCCAGGCACCGAAATGACCAATGGAGGGAGGGTGAAGATAGAAACAATCACCAAAAACCTCATCTTGAGAATGATCTTGTTGATTATGGTACGTGTATCTAGCACACAAGCCTTGGATGAGGCTTCAAAATCCCAGTTCCAGTACACTATTGGATGTTTGACTCCCACCATATTTAATTGGTGTGGAGGCCTTCTGAAAAATATGAAAAGGAAATTGACCAAGGGGAAGCATGGAAACCTGAAGCAATTTGTGTTCAGTTCGATACTGGTGACCTTATTTTTAGAGTGAGTGCCCTTATTTTGGTGTCAGTGGGTAGAGGTACTAGATCCTACCCCTAGAGATCTGAGACTCATGACATGGAGTCAACTCATGCCTCAAGGAGGAACAGGTCAGCGTATGCATTACCCACCAAAATTCTTCACTTGGATAGAATGCCAACTATTTCTGGTAGATGACTACGCTTATGCTGGAACAGATTTCAGGTTGAATCCAGATCTACCTTTTCCACCAGGAGAACAGTGGACCGACGCAAGTAAAAACTGGCTTTTTGGATTTTTCAAGTTTTATGATTTTTTGGAAAAGTGTAAACTGAGACTCAACTTGTGATAAATGTGTAGATGTGGGACCAGAGAGACCATCGGGCATGTCTCCAATAGCACATCAAGTTTCTCATCAGATAGTGGGCACATACTATGAAGAAGGGGTAGACTGCTTAGCTAAGATGGAGCGTAATCTAGAGGCAATAACTCAAGGAATCCCAAGTTATGCCACTATTGATGAGGTTCCACTGCATTGGCAGAGACACATAGTGGGAGTATCTGCTAGACTATGTCAGCTATTAGGCCGAGTGATCAATACGGTCTCATGCTATCATGAGCATCATGCACGCTGATAGCCTTCCTAGTTCTTTTACACATTTTGTAGACGTGATATCTATCTATCTATCTATCTATCTATCTATCTATCTATCTATCTATCTATATATATATATATAGATAGATATACACTTATGTGTCCATAATATTATCAATTTTATAAATGACGCAAATGCCTATTAAGAACAAAATTTGCTAATGCATTCGTTAATGTATTTAAATTACTGGAATATGTTGATATGTGATGAAATCAAAATTTCTTTCTAGTAAGCTGACACGTAGATACATGCACAATATTTGTGGATTTCTCACTAAGTAATGATTGTTTAATTGTAACACAACAAGTTCTGAATCCAAATTGACATTTAAATCCCTAATGCCAAGAGTAACTGCTTCTGACAAGAGTTCAATAACTGCACTGTGTTCATCAATATTATTGGTTATTAGATCACGACATATACCTTGTAAGTTAATAATCTCGCCATTAGGGTCATAGAGTACCCATGTTGTGGAAGCAAGTTACGTGCATTACAGCAAGCACCATCAACAAAACCAACATAATGGCTTGGTGACATCTGCAAACTGAATGGAACATAAGGTAAGTAGAAAAACACATGTCTGCAAAGCAAAGAAATACACCAAAACTCAAAAACGCACACTAATCAATTAACACACTAATGTACCAAAGTCATTACATGAATTTCATGCATAATACTTCTTCAAATACAACCCATTATGGGGTTGTGACAATTCATTTCCCTCATAATAACATAGCTCGTTGGCACCTTTTTGTAAGACACACTTAACGATGTAGGGCCCATGCCACATGGGTTTGAACTTTTCTGCTCCCATTTTATCGTTGGCTTGATCGTAAAGAAGGACCAAGTCACCTTCAACAAAAGTGGAGGGAGAAACGATTTGGTCAAAATAAGCTTTGACTCATTTCTTTTGAGCTTCGATGACCATCCCAACAATGCAACAAGTCTCGTCAAGCCTCTCAAGATACAAGTCGTTACTCTTTAGGCGAGGTATTCAGAAGAAGTTCGATAACTAATTTCAGCGAAGGGATTTCACATTCGATTGGAAGAGTTTCCTCTAAACCATACACCAGCTGGAATGGAGCGAATCCAGTGGTCGTCTTAGTGGAAGTTCTGTAATCCCAGAGAGCTGAGAATAACAACAAGTGCTAGACCTTTTTTTGGTTACCAATGGTACGCTGAAGCATAGTAATAAAAACTTTATTAACCGCCTCAACTTGGCCATTGGCCTATGGATAATATGGAGTTGAGCTATCATGACGGAGGCCCAATTAAGCAGTCAACTCTTCCATCATGTGCTGACAAAATTGTGATCCATGGTCAGTCACAATGACTTGAGCAACACTAAAACATGCTATGATGTGGTTAAAAAGGAACTGAGCAGCAATGGTACCGTCAACATTTTATGTAGGCATCACCTCGTTCCATTTAGTAAAATAGTCGATGACGAAAATTATATAATGATGCCCCTTGGTCGAGCAAGGGTTACATGTCATGAAATAAATGCCCCATTTAGCGAATGGGCCAACAGTAACTACTGGGTGTAGGGGTGCGGGCGAGGTGCACTGTTTATGGTTGAAAATCTAGCATTCATGGTATTTTTAAATAGCTAGAATATAATCTTTGAAGATAGAAGGCCATAAATAACGGTGTGGAGGATTTTCTGAGTAGTGGTATAGCCGAACATGTGACCACCACAAGCACCGGAGTGGAAATCATTTAATACCCATGCAACCTCATCTAGGGTGAGACACTTGCGAAGAACAAAGTCCACACTGACCCAATACAATGCATCACCAAGGATCCGAAAATGTTGGGACTGATGCTGGATGCAGCGCCAGTTGGATCGAGATAACTCATATTAGAAGGTTTGGGTTTTAAGATAAATGATAATATTTCCATACCACGAGTCAAGAATGATGATTAGAAATAGAGTTGCATAGGGAATTTTCTCAGTAAAATCCGTCGAAGTGCTTGCCAACACAGGGGCACAGATCAACTCAGCAAAAACAAGTGATTTCTTTGATTTGGTGGAAGTAAACACCAAATCAAAATCCTACAGGATAATGATCCATTTGGAGTACTTCCCCCCAGTAACTAACGAGTTAGTATATAGGGCATGGGGTTGTAATCGAAAATCATTGTGGTTTTCCGTGAAAGGATATAGTGTCAAAATATTTGGACAACATGGACTGCTGCCAAGGTAAGCTTCTCGACATCGACATGTCAAGACTCAGTATAAAATTATATTTCAGCTTAAATAATAACCACATGCTCAATGCCATCGTCGTCATCCTGAACTAATACCATAGCAATAGTAGTATTAGTTTCAACCAAGTATAGGAAGTAATTGCATCGATAATCGGGGGGATGCAGTAAAGGAGCACTAATAAGCGTGTCATTCAAATCATCGAAGGATTTTTGGGAAACTTCATTCCAAATGAAAGGGACCCCCTTCTTAAGTAAGCAAATAAAACCCTTGGCGAGTTCAATGTAATTAGGGACGAATCGACGGAGAAAATTATCCTTTCCTTGCAGGCTTTGCAATTACAGCAATGATGGAGGGGGGGTTAAATTAACGATGGCCTCAACTTTTAAAGGATAGATTCAAATACCTTCATGGGACACCACAAAAATCAAGAGATGGCTAGACTCAACGCAAAACACACACTTCTGTGGATTGAGATGAATATTATAATGTCGACATCGTAAAAACATGGATCTTAAGTGATCCGGATGGTCATGACACTTAGCAAAATGAGATGGTAAGTTGTCGAGGTAAGGTTGAACAATGTGTTCAATGTCGTGAAATGCATAAGACATTTCTCTTTGAAAGGTAGCGCCAGAATTTTTCAAACCGAAAGGAAGCTTTTTATAAGAGAAAGTGCCCCAGGGACAAAGAAAGGTCGTTTTATGTTGATTAAAAGACGAAATGTTGATCTAGTTGTGACTAGAAAAACCATCCATGAACGAGAAAATCTCACTCCCAACACACTCATCGATGACCCGATTGATAAAAGGAGTGGAATAATTGTCTTTTGGACATGTGTGATTGATATCGTGATAATCAACACAGACACAGATCATACCCTACTTTTTGGCAACAGGAACAATGTTGGAAATCCAATCTGTCAATGGGATAAGATAAATAAAACTTGCTTTTAAAATCTTCTCCACTTCTGCTTTAATAGCAGCAGCCTCTTGAGGATGCATGGGGTGAAGCCGTTGGCGAACAAGCTTAGCACCAGGATAAGTTAGAATCTCATGCACCACTATTGTTGCATCAATACCAGGAATTTCCTCGTATGACCATGTGAAGACGTCTTGAAACTCTTTAAAAAGTTGAGTGTACACCCTGATCTCATCTGGAGACCAGGAACCCTAATATGAATGTTATCGACAATTCCAGGTTTAATGGAAATGTGAAGAGGCATAGTAGCAGTGATGTTTCCCATGTTTCCCTCTGAGAGGACTTCATGCATAGGACAGATGTTTTAAGTGGAGGTGTGGGGCAATGAGAAACAAACGCGTCAAGACATGAAGGCTTCTCACTAAGACTGGGAAGAAACGAAGAATGATGATGGAGACCATTCTAAGGAGTTTCGTCCAAATGCACAACCTCAACGATACTCTTGTTGGTGGGCAATGTCTCATCCAAATAGTCTGGAGAATCCCAAGAACCAATCCAAGGAGGTGGAACTTAAGTGTCTAGGTTCATACTGAAAACAATATGACTTTCTGAAGTGGTCATTGAAGCTAAGACAATTTCTTGATATTTTTTTCTCCAATGGACCTAAATGCTTAGACTCACCAAATGAATCAATTTGATCCAAGGTATGAAGAATCCAAGGATCCGTAGAAATTGATATCATATTGATTGAAGTAATATTCAGAGGTGGGAGAGTAAAAGTACCCATTAAAGCAGAGTCTTTGAAGAGACCTACCCCCACACTCTCATAAGGAATCTCAGAATTTACCACATAAGGGACGTTGCCGTTCGATGAACCAGAAGAGAATAAATACAATTGATCAACTGTGACAATTTTTCCTTTGTGAGGAAAACAAATCACCCAGAACAAAGAATAAATCACACAAAACATAGCGTGGGTCAAGCTTTACCCGAGAAAGAGGTTGTAGTCGAGATTTTCATTTACAACTTCCACTTCTAATTCAACAGTCTTTCTTTCCAATGTAATCAACAAGTTTGTGAGAATACTGTATGGACGTGAACCTCTGCCATTAAAGGCTTCCAAGTTGTTCGGGGACTAGTTAAGAGAAGGAGAGCCAATGGCCTTCCAACACAAAACAGACTTGACGTAGGTAGAAGCACCTTCATCAATAATAGTTTGATGGATCATCTTTCCTTTGATAAGAACTTGTATCAAACAAGAAATATAACGAGGAAGATGAGGAACGTGGTTTCGAAGATCAAAGGTAATCAAACTTGAATCAAAAGGATCGATAGCACCTATAGGGGACAACAATGACTTCCGCTGCATTGGACAGGTTGGGAGAACCTCAAATGCAGACATCGCTAAAGGTGCTTGAGCTAAATCCTCAACAATATTGTAGTGTTGTCCAGCTCTAACATTCTCATTATAAGATGAATTTTGAAGTAAACCCTTGGGAGGTGGTCGGATTACGGACTCACTGTGAGGGTGCTCAATATGGAGCAGACTAGAACTGGACGGAGTAGAAGTGGAAGGTATATCAATGATTTATTTCTCCACCATCTACTTATGCATGGTTTGATAGTCCTTTGTTCGAGTAGTAATTGAGATAGGTGATGAACCTTACATCATGAAAACCTGGGAACTTGAGGAAGCAAAGGATTGTGGTTGGTCTACCAACTGTGTCTGCTGAGATGGAAAAGGTTCTTTTAAGATAGCCAGAGTCCCTTCCAACAAGTGGTTAATTTCAGAATGTTGGGGACAATCCTTGGTGTAACAATCTTCCTCACATATGAGGAAAGGATATTTTGGCTTTCTCTTAGAAGCATCATTAGTAGATGAATTAGGTGGATCCTATTTTGGGGCATCAGCTTTGGCTTTTCCATTGCCTTTTTTCTTACCTTTAGAGGTTTTATCTACTGCAATAGACTAAACAGCATGTATCTCAAAGGTTTTACCAAGACTAGATGAATTATTGGAACCAGTGTTTGAAACAGATTTCTACTTCGAAGAAGCTTTCGTGGAAGTCTAACACGAAACCAATTACACCATCAACAGGTGGTACATTAGGAGACTTTGTGCTGTAAGGTCCGAAGATGGTCTCAGAGCATCAGACAACATCTCATACAATGTGCCAGATTGTGAATAGTCTAAGTCTAGATACTGAGTATGAGCAATAGCTTTCTCTTCCATAACACATCCACCATAGCTATATCCTTAGAAATCTTGTTAACCATGGAAAAATTTTAGGCATTAATATTCGTAGGTGGGCTAATTTTCCATGATTTTTCCAAAAAAATGATTCTCTAATTTCCATTTTTTTATAAAAATGATTTGCCAAAATTTTACGATATAAAATTATTTTACCTTAAAAATCACCAACATTATATAGAGAGCATATATAAAATCATTATAAATTTGAATAAGTTTACAAATACATTAATAATCATTTTATAATTTGCATATTAGGGACTAGTGAGATTCACCAATATTTTTGAGCTTCAAGATATTTTTGCATTCTTAAAATTTTCCCTATTGTTAACGAATGATTCTGTGAACTATTCAGTCAACAACTCATCAACAATCTCGAATTTGATGAGGTGACACCTTCGTCTCCATTCACAGTTATGATCATAAATGTGGGTTGCAGTATCTTGCTTAAGGGATGTGAGCAAATGAGTTCCAGTTTCATACCGAACTAGCAATTGGAGGTGGGTGAGAAAGGCCATAGCTAGAGAGTTGAAGTCAACATAGGTAGCTTGAGGAAACTCAATGTACTATTTTGTGGCAACACTTGTTAAGGTTCTCTGAAAGAGGAAAAGAAAGATATAATCATCAACATATGAATTGGAGGAGCACCATAAGTGATATGTCATCACATGGGCTTATGGGTCCTCTTTAGATTTTCCCTCAAATTTGGGGCAATTTCTTGCAATTTTAGATGGAACCGGAGGTCAGTAAGGTGAATGAAAAATAGGATCATTCGTGAGCCATGAGACATCAGGTGGTTCCAATGTAGCCAAGAAAGGCAATTGCATGTTGAACGACATATAGTGTATTTGAGGAGACCCAAACTGTGGGTTCCATCCTTGTTGGTAAGGATTTTTCCCCCACGATGGAGGATTTTGTCCATACAGGACCTCATTTTGTCCCCACTAAGGGTTACCTTGACCATAAGGTGGATTCGGTCCAGGGTAGGTTTGATATTGCCCTACCATAGGCTCTTGATAAGCATTGTACACGACATACAGGTTATAAGGTTGTTGAACTGTTTGACCCTGAACCTGAAAAGACAACAGGGTTGACTTGTTGATACACATATAATCTTGCTCATGCAAAGGTTGACCTTGTTGCAGCAAAGGCTGACTTTCCTGTTGTAAAGGTTGACCTTGCTACTACAAAGGTTGGCCTTACGAATACAAAAGTTCAGTAGACTGTTGAACAAACTAAGTTTGCAGCTGTAAAGGCTATTGAGACTACGGTAAAGGTTGCCCCTGCTGCTGTAACAACTGCCCTTGTTGCTACAATGTTTGCCCTTGCTATTGCAAGGGCTATTGGATAGTTCCTTGGGATATACCCTATGGGTATTGGTAATATCTGAATCGAATTTGACCATATCCACTAGGAATACCAAATTGACCAGGCTAGCTATAAGCTCATGCTTAAGGAATGCATGATGGATTAACTAAGGCTTGTGAACCATATGGGACATAAGCCAATTGGAGTGGAAACTGAGCCATATAAGGTTGTTGATATTAGATATTACCTTACCCGGATGGACCAACAGGGTTAGGATTATCACCATAATAAAGTTGATTAACTCCAACAATGTGAGTTTGTAATCCACTCACATTAGATTCACCTGACACAAGAGGAATATTTGGATCTTTCCCCCCAGGTAGTGGCACATTCTTTCCACTCGAAAGAGGGGTGGAAGAACTAATGGAAACCTGACCTATAACTGTTAGGTGCACTGGAAGGGTTGGTTGAAACAATGATACAGGTTGCGATGGAATCATAGGTTGAATAGGAACTGATGTAACAACAGTTTGTACAGAAGTTTGAGAGGTCATGTTTTGAATGAACGGATTGGATGTAGGCATCACATTTGAAGAGAAAATGGGATTTTGATATAATGACAAAGCACTAGGAGTACCTGAAACTAATTGAGAAACATGGGTCCACTAGTTTTAGGAAGGGTGAGAGACAAGACTCTTCCTGTAAAAGGAAAGCCTTCCGAAGGAAAATCATACCCTTGTTCATCATCAATATGAGGATTATGGGTAGCAAAAACTTCCAAATGACCCAGAGAAGAGGTTGGGAGGTCGCCTTCTAACTCCATAGTTGGAAACAACCAATGATAGGGAACCCGATATGTGCGAGGAGATAACTCCAAAGGAATACCAGGTTGATCATAAGAACTGTAAGTATGCTGAGGAGATATCACAACAGAATCGAATAACAGATTCAACTGATGAATAACAAGGCTCTGTGGACTCTCAGGAGTCTGCGGAATCTCAGGGATCTGAATAGGATTGTCTAGGGTCTCAGGATCAGATTCTTGAGGTGACCAGGAATCTGATGGAGGAGGATGATAAGATAGGGTTGGATAATTGGAATAATCCCAAGTTCAAAACCTTGATCCTCCAGTGATTGAGGAAGCTCTGAATGAACTTCATGGGAGGACCCTTTAGTATCAAACAATGAAGGGGAACCATGAGATGAAATCAATGGTTCAGCCACGATGACTTCCTCTTAAAAGAAAAAAAGGAAAGGATATTCATTGAGGGCTTTATTAACAATCTTGAAATTAATAAGGAATTACTCAACATTGGTCCAAGAAGCAACTGCTTGGGTTCGACATGTTTATCATGGGAATTTATTTTTAGAAACAAAAAAATTTCCTTTTCATTTTTAAAGAGTCGAGAAAAGGACAAAAATGTGAATCTAGTCACTTTCGATGGTTTAGCGAGCTTGAAAGGACAAGTTGCTCGATGATATTTTCAAATTTAGAGAGTCAAAAAAGATCAAAATGACCACTCAGGTGAATCTAGGTAAAAGGAGTACCAAGTAATCATGAACTGCAATATACACCTCAGCAAAAACAAATACCATGGAATTGATGTACATCCAGGTAATCTCCTCAAATGTTGTGTTCGGTGTAGCATGTTTACAGGGTGGTAGAATCAGATTCCTATGGATAAAGGTTTGCAACCTCTGAGGGTCTCCCTTTATATACTCGATGGTACAAGGAGCACAAGTCTATGCTAGTGCTGTCTAATGCTAAAGCGAATGATAATTGATAAGTTTTATAGATGTGGAACACGTATCTAGCCTACACCACTAAGTATGAATGTTAATTTTTAAATGCTCAGATTAATTGATAGATTTTAAAGTTGATCTTGAAATTATGTTTCGATTTCAAGGCCTTAACGATGTTAGATGTTCCTAAAATGCAACTAGATGATGAAAAGAAATTCTTCAATTCGATGAAAGCTATCTATGTAGGGAAGAAGATCACTCAAATCATGCATAAAAATAATGAAAAAGTGCATCCATGACAATCTTCAAACTCTAAATGCAAAAACATGAAATATGGTCTTTCATATCATAAACAAATGCAATGCCAAAACAAACCTTAAATCAAACCTACCTTAAGATATAATAATGACTTTTTCTTTTCACTTTACTGCAATCAATGTAATATGATGCAAAAATTAAAATAGAATACAAGCAAGCCTACAAACATGAAAATCTATTTCACATTAATGATTTGAATGCAACAAAAAATGCTTCAAAAACAACGAAAAGAGAAACACTTTCACTTTCACTTTTCGAAACACAAACTCAAAGAAAACACCTTATTTTGATTCAAATGAGACAAGCAATTTGTAATCTATTGTTTTTCTAGTGGAACTTAAGTGACTTTCACATTACCTACTCAATCCGTCATTAATGAAACAACTTATGACACAAGAACCAAAAGTGATTCGCAAAGGATGAGCAATCACACAAAAGACTCTTTAACACGGGTTATTGATCTCTGATGATAAGATCAATGAGTGGATGAATAATGACCTAGAATATCTATAACCCTAAGAAGATAATCAAACTTCAAATTCACTTAAACCAAGTTAAGAGATGATTGCGATTAGAATAGAAGAGAGTCAACTAAAATCACACTAGTAAATCACTAGGAGAAGGAAAAACAACTAAAAATAAGAAGACACACCCTAAATGTCTTAACCCTCTTCTATCATCACACATGTTATGATAAAAGTGGAGATCATTGCTACTGTAATCAACAAATCCATGATATCATCACAATTGTTAGGGAAAAAACCTGATGGGCGAGAAAAACAAAGAAAAAGCACAAAATCTTCATGAACAACTCAAATCAACAACCTTCAAGCATTTACCAGAAAGTGAGACTAATTACAAACAAGAAATGAAGTCTAAGAATGAATAATTGATCAAACTCATCAAAGGACAAGGTGAAGAAATGGAAGGAAATGATCATAGGCTCCCCAACGGATTCATCATTTTGTTGACAAGGTTAATCCTCTCTGCAGATAGAGATGATCCCTCTAGCCCAATGAGTGGGTCTAGCAACTGAAGTGACAATCAACTAGACATCTTCCAAGGTTAGAAATGAAAAGAAGAACAAAAGAGATGGCCTACCTCATTTTGATGTTATTCCGATTTCCTTTGTTGAGGACCTTGCATTGCTTGTGTCACGGGCTTGTTCTTCCTTCTTCCAATGTTTATGTACCTTCACAAGTGATCAAGAGACACCAAAGCATGCCAAAACCAATAGAAAATCCAATAATAACCTACTTAATTGATCAAGGAATGTCAAGGTAAATAATATATGAACATATATATTTTGGGAAGATGAACCAGCAGTTGTATATTATTAGGAAAGTAAAGGGAAGATTACAACCAAAGCTTTTATTTTGAAAGGCTCTCCTTGAGTGGCAATCCAAGTCCAAACCGAGAATTCTCCAAGCACTCCTTCTCCAAGTCTAATGAATAGCCTCTAGGCACAAGCTTAGCATAAGGGTGAAAATAGACATCAACCAACCATTTGGGAATGGGAGAGGATGAATTTATAGGTTGGGAAAGGGAGTAAGGACATCTCCAAAGATAGGATTAGGCCCTCATCTCAAAGAGGTAGCTCATAGGGATAAGACCAAGAGGTCAAGTTGGGAGGATTCGACCTCATGTATGCAAAACAACCTCCAGCTTGCCGCTCTAGAAGCTTCTAGATCACGAAGCTTCTCATCCCTTTTGGGAAAATACATTTTTGGTATCATCGTAGGTATGTAAAGGAATAGAGCAATGCCATCGCTAGTCAAGAACAGTGCAATAGGTTACCATCGTTGTTTTAAGCCTTATAAGAGTGATGATTCTCATTTTAGGGTTTTAAGAGCTATTTCTTCAGGGAAAGCTCAAGGAATTTTCCAATCAAAGTCTTAGGAGGGATCTAAGTTGTATACATCGATAAGTATACTGTATAATGGTCATGTTTCAGGCAGTCTAGGGTATGTCACAGGGAAGTGCAGGAGGTGTGACAAAATACTATTTAACAACATATCATTATATTAACTTTTTAAACTTTATCTATTTAGTCACAAGGTTTACATGAAAATACAAGAACAAATGGTTAAATTATTAAATGAAGATAGTTGGGATCATGTTGTATGCAACTACCTAGATTCAAATTCTGCATCAACACTAAAAGATTTGTATCTTTCATTTGAAAAGGTATGTTGATTTATACATTCATTTTTATTCATCTGTATACTATTTTTATTTTATAACTTATACATATATTTGTTTATTTTATCAAAGATGAATAAGGATGCAAATGGAGCACCAGATAGTTCCATAAGATTTGTTGAACAAATTAAGATTTAAAGAATGAGAAAGCAACGTCTTAGTAATGTTGAACTTGATCCTAGTCTTACTCATTTCATTTGGAATGGGATTGAGACTATCCAATATCAAATAATACAAGATGATTATGAAGACATTTCTAAACTCATACCTAAATGGGATTATTTCCTAGTTATTGCAGATATTCCTCATGGTTTCATTATCACAAACATTGACTATGATAGTGACTCTTATACTTATCAAGCTCTTAGTAAAGTGGTTGCGGGATTTGTAGAAATCACAACATCACCATTATGGAGATTTGTGAAATTTCATTCAGACATACAATTTTCAATGTTATTGACAAGCTTCAAGGGAAAAGAAAACTCAAGGATGCAACTTACATGGTAAGACATTGAAATTGGATGTTTGATTAATGTTAAAAAATTCACTTATGTACAAGTTAATTGAACTTTTATTATTTCATGTTACATGCAAAAGTCAAATCATATTAACCATGGATATCAACCAATTATAAGTGATTGTGAGTTCATCCATGTTGAAAGTTGGACAAAATATGATAGCTATAGCCTATGCTTCTTAATCGGGTAGATGGAAAGAGTCATAGCCAAGTACTGGTTTATGATGTTGTTGTAAAAAACTAACATATGAAGATAAAGAAGCAAAAGGAGAGATAGTTAACATTTATCAAAAACCACAATCATTGATTAACTATCTTATAGACTTATGTTCAAATGAAGGACATTGGGTTCTAGATTTATTCTCGGGCTCAAGTAAGTTTTATTATATAAAATAGAATTTCAATATCTTCTTTCTTAATTTATATGTGATTATACTAATTTTCTTCATTATTTCTTTTGTGCTTGATAATTAGGTACAACAATAGCATGTTTCCTAAAAAAATGAAGAAATTGCATTGCCATTGAAAATAACCTAGTACGATGCAAATTTATGCAGCAAAGAATTAATGCTCTTCAATTTCTTCCAGATGCAATGCAAAAAATTGGGTTGAGGAAATGGGATTTTAATCAATCACGTGTGGAAAAAAAGGCAAAGGAACCTCAACCACCATTAGATGGAATGATTGGAAAGGCATACATTGGGAGATTCACAAACATCAAAGATCCATCAGAAGAGGAAAATGAGCAAATTGAAGTAGAAAACATTGTGGAAGAAGACAATGATGAAAGTCTAGAAGATGAAGAGTATGGATTACATGATATTATAGATTAAATTTAAGTTATGCTTGGAAATCAAGCTCATTGTTTGTAACTATTAATTAGTTACACTTGTAATGTTTTAACTTTGACATTTTATGAGAAGAATAAGTATTCAGTTAATGTTTTTATATGTTCAATATTTGTATTATGTGATGTTCGCTTTAATTTTTATGTGAATCATTATTTTTTGTAAAAAGTTGTGATTATTATTATTATTTGACATGAAATTCATTAAAAAAAAAAAAAAAAAAAAAAAAAAAAAAAAAAAAAAACATATTTAACCATTTTTTGTTAAAATTTTCCTATAAAAATTGTGATTTTGACATGTCATTTTTAGAAAAAAATGTCTCCAAAATGTGTAATTTTTTGTTATATTTATGTTCAAAATGGGTAGTTTTATGTCAATTGTTAAAAATTATTGTTTTTTAGAGACGATTATTTGATGCGCATTGAAAAATTAATTAACAATATATAAATATGTAGAATATTGAAACTTTAAAATATCGAACCTTTTCTTTAAATATGCAAAAAAAAAATCTCACTACAACAAAAAATAAAATAAAATAAAAACAAAAAAATATGAAGAAGAAGACTACTTAAAAAATTATTAAATTTAGAAAATAATTATTCACATTTAACACATTAGAAAATTTAAAGTCAAAAAATAAGTCTTATAAAAAAGGGCTTGACGATGCATCAACACTTTTTAAAATTAGCTTGAAAATCACTAACATTTTAAAAATAATATACATAAAAAAATTAAAGTGTCAAAAACTATGCCAAAAGGAATATATATATGTATTTTGAATTAGCACTTTTCAAAATCGGTTCATTTTTTTGCTACCTCAAAAAAATGGGTAATCGTATCAGTTCCCATTTCAAAGTTTACATTGTTTTGGATAAGGTTGAAAATACTAAAGCAGAAAAACCAAGTATAGGCATGAGGTTTCTGGACTAGACATGGGTTCATGGTTAGACCAAAACTCTCTTATGGACAGATCATATTTTTTGTCGAAGCTTGATCGACCAAAATATGTAACCAACACAAGGAAGATAGACAAATGGCTAGCCAAATGATGATGTGTCACAAGACTCTTTATAGTTCGCCACACACATACTAAGAAGCCAAAATAGGTACAGGAACAACACTTATTCACATGATGAAAACAAAAGGAAAAAATCACAAGAAATAAAAAAACGATGAAAAGAAAGAAAACACACAACAAGGAAAAATAACTAGAAGACAAAAACGAGCAAAGAAAACATAATGTAGAATCAGAATAAGAAAACAGGGATAGACCACAGGAAATGAGTGCATAATGTGTGCAAGAAAGGGGAAACTAGGATGAAACTAATCCTACTCCTGACCTAACAGCTAGAAGGTCAGGGTCACGTATAATGAGATTTCCAATGAACACATCGTAGTCATTCCCGACCTGCATCTAGAAAGATATGAACAATTAAAACATATAAAAAGTGATGTACAATAGAAGATATAAAAACTTGAAAAACTTGCACAAGAAAAGGAAGGTCTTTCCTTTGGGCTGAAAGGTGTGTCACAACCACTACCTTCATCCAATTCATATGCTTAACTTTATGATGAACACCATTTTTAACCAAACCTTAGGAGCTTCTTGCGGATGTTTCTTCATCTACATCAAGCTCCTTAGAAAGTGCGAGAAAATATAGGAACTTTTTGTTTGCTACAGAGCTTGCCAAGTAGGATTGTTCCAACGATTCAACAAGTGGTCATAAACTTCATGATGGCCCTCTTGAAAACCCCGAAATATTGAAAAAGGTGAATTTTCAATTACAAGAGTGGGATCACGATGGGAATCGTGTGAAGAAAAACAGATTTGATCATACTTGAAATTCATGCCAAGATAGTGAGGACCTTCCATAACCATCAGTGAAGGCTGAAGTGCCTCACCTACTTGACAAAAATATGAATAGAGAGAGATTGAATAATGAAGATCAAGGGGTGTGAAACAACTGTCATTGGATGTGCGTATGGGAAAATGATAAGTTGAATGACAACCACTAAACACAAAAGAATTATCATATCAGCTGATTAAAGCATCAGATTCCCAGTTTGCAATAAACGAAGAAAAACCAATTTGAACAGTCTTGTGAATGCTCTGAATAATAGAAAGAAGTTCCTTGCGAGACAAATATGATAGACCATTTTCTTGCAATTGGTGACAAATTGTACATGCATAGTAGTCATAAAAAAGTTAAGAAAGGATGCCAACAACACAAATACATGAGGCCAGTTGGGACATGGTGAATGCAACATAACTTGATTGGTGAGACAACTTGTGCATTCACTATCACTCAAGAGGATTTCTAGTGCGATGAGAGGACATATTTCCAACATCAAATTTGCAAGAAGACCCCGGAGCTAACCATTAAGGGATAAATTTGATAATCATGATTCTTTCAGGCATAGATAGTCCTTAAGATGATCAACTCTGTACGTCCATGAATATATGAGGGATGCACATTCCCAACCCGAGTTTGATATGAGAGATTTGCATGAAGATGAATGAACCGAAATATATTCTTGAGACTGGTCAGAAGTAAAATCTGGAGAGTTTGAAATATTACATCCAAAACACCAAGCATATTTGAGAAAGAGATTTGCATTGAATGAAACCATGCAAAAATAAGGATTGTGCAAGAAAAACGAGATCTGACTTAGTTTGTGGGTCTTTCCAGTGTCACGAGATCCCGACATAACCATCAATAGAATTTGAAGTGCCTAGACTTTGTGGTAGGTCCTAGAACTTCCCAGGATTGAGGAATCACATTATGAAGTTTGAACCAGATCATGCATGGTTTGATGATAGGTGTTGTTTTTGGTTTCAATATTTCTCATCGGATGGAAGTCATCTCTGTCATAGGTTCACCAAAATTTTCAACTTCAACAATCATATTACTCAAGTGGAGAGACTCTTCTGATAGCATATTCAAAGATAAATGAATCGGGGAAATATCGTGAGCAAGTTTATTTGAAGAGTTGTCTTCATGTGGGAGAAGAGATGGTGAGGGATGGGAAGGGTACTTTATGATTTTACTGTCTTCAATTTCATCATGGATAGCCTCACTGCCTTGTGTGCATCGATGCGATAACTCATCGGATGAATAAACTGAAGAGAATGGAGTATCTCCTTCTCAAGTAGATGTATTGAAAATGGTAGGACACAAGGGATAGTGAGGTGAAGAGGAAGTTTTGAAATGAACATCTTCTTTGATCAAAGCAGATTCTAGATCTAAATTAAAATCTTCATGACAAATTGAAAGATCATATGATGTGCTTGGGCATCTGTCGTGGCATACGGAAATAGAGTTATCATTATTGGAATGATCATTTCCCAAGGCTAGGGGTTGATTGATAGAATTTTTTGCATTAGTTTGTCTATGGATATTAGCAAATTGAGAATCATCCAAGAGTGGAAACTCATTATTATGGCATGGAAGATTCTAAAAAAGAGAGGAAATATTGAAAGCGTCTTCACCTTTCTTCTCCTCTACCTGCATAATGTGACTGTTTTGTACCTAATCGCAATTTAAGCCAGTACCTTTGGAATCAAGAGAATGTGAAGAACCAACTGGTGGAGTAGATCAATCAAGCAGGTCATGGTACAAAAAGTGAGGATTTGTAGATGATGGAGGATAACAGAAATCTAGATTAGCTTTGAGACTAGAATTGTGAGCGGTGATATCATCTTGCGGAATGGAGGAGTGAGTCTTCACCGTAGGCTTCATGAGAAATTTTGGAATTTCCTCCATTGAATTTGAATCATGAAAAGTGAAAGAAGAATGAGAGGATGGACTAGGTATTTGATTTGCATATTAATATTACAACCATTGCAAGGAGGCACTCGCATCGGGACAAGAAAGGGAGGAGGACAAAGAACAAAATGGGAAGTAAGCTCCTCCTCTGAAATTTGATGTGGCTCATGATTCACAAGATTTGGAGGAGTGGAAAAATCATGGGGTTCAAATTCACCATATGAAGAGATAAGAACCAAGTTCTTAAACTCTTGTTTCAAGAAATCCCAGTTCAGATGTTTTTTAGGAATTTCATAATAGAGGTGAACGAATCAATTAGAAAAATACTCATTTGATTCATCAAGATTCATTCTTAATAGACTAATTCTTCCACAAACATCTTGGTAGTTATACTTATCGAAGGCTTTATGAAGCTTCTTGGAAATTTGGTCGAACGAATGTATAAAAACAAATTGGTAATGTATGACACAAACGATTAACACAACCTTCAAATGTGAGGATGAGTAATCTAGCCATGACATATTTTCAAAGTATTATGTTAGTAAAACAAAGACGGACAACTTGAAACAAATGTTCACGAAAAGTTGATTCACCCTCACCATCGAACTTAAATTCGGACAAGTTATGAATAACTTCGGCAAGGATGGTACAATTAAGTTCTTTAGAAAGACATCTCGGGATTATGATTTGAGGAAGAGCCATTTTAAATAAGATATTCAAACTATACTCAATGGGAACAACCTATCATTTGGCCCTCCTTCTAGCACCATTTTGTTGATAGTGCTGGAAATATGTTAACCAAGGGGGTCTTCTTGATGTGAAGTCCCAATTAGACCTGACACCGTGTTAGAATATTGGCCCTATTACTGTATATCTCAAAGATATGTCTTGAATCTAACTATTAGCAAGGGAGAGGGATGCAGATGTGCCTTCAAATAGCAAGGGGGTTGTGCCTGCTGAGTTTCCATGTTCTATAGTAATTTGTCACACTCCCTGTATCATACCCTGAGTTGTCAAACTTTGCCCAAAATGTCACAAAGAAACAAAAATGTTAATGGATTCACCATGAAAAACATTGATTAGAGCATCCCTAAAGAAAATAAGAAGAAATGCCTTGAAGTAATTCTAAAAGAGTTTGTCAAAAAATCCTATTTTCAAACCCAACACTACTTTTAACAGGAAAACCCATGCTAGTACCCTTTGGTCTAACTAGTGACTAACGTTGACAGCATGACTATGGATAGGAAAATTAATGTTGATCCTATTTAGGTAGTTTCTCAAAAAATGGAGCAGAAGCTTCTCTTACTAGAAGCCTCAAGAATGACTAGCTGGTTATTGTTGAGTACGGATATGGTCGAGTTCTCCCATTTTGATTCCTTGATCCTACCTTTAGGGATCTTCCCCTTAAGATGTGGACCTTCTTCCCCCTTTCCTAGATCCCTAACTCCCTCTCCTTCCCTATAAATGCATTCCCTTATACCCTCAAATGGTTGGTCAGACTAGATTGGTCATGTTGCTGCTAAATTGTGCCTAATTGCTACCAATTTTTGAAGGAGAAAGGAGTGCTTGAGAAGTCTCGGCTTAGACTTGGAAACCCATCCTGAAGGAGGTTTCCAACATCAAGGCAGTGGTTTTACACTTCCCTCTTGTGTTTATTATTAATACAATGCATGTTTACTTTCCATAAGCATGTAAATGACTACTTTCTTAGTATGATGCTCCTTGATTTGTCATATGGTTTACATTAGAATATATATGCTATGTTTTTCCTTTGTTGTCTTTGTTTGATCTCTCTTGCAGGTATTCGTTCGCAACAAAATAGTGAGGATTGAGCTTGGAAGAGAGGATATTGAGATCAACATTGAAAAGTGACTGCATAGGAGTGAGGTAGGCCATCTTTCCTCTCTCATGTCATTTTGATTTAAACTAGGAGACTTTTTCATGTATTTGTTTTGGTTTTTACTAGATCCACTCAATGGACTAGAGGGATTTCTTCTATCTATAGAGGGGATTTCATAGTTAATAGTCCACTGGAATTTTTGTCTAAGTTATTTCACTACAGAGGGGAGGAGAAGTGAGCCTCTAAGAGTGAGGTAGTAGTATCACCCTAGTAGAGACACACATAAACAATAAGTACCTGTACAACATTAAGCGGAATAGTCCACATAGATGAGATGATCATGAAACCAATGTATGAAGGAAAGGTCTATCAAATATCCAGTGGAGTAGTCCACAACAATAAGACAACATTCATAACATTCACAACACATTCTCACAAGATGAGTGTCAAAATAACCGAAATAGTTCAACTACTTTAACACATATGAAATAAAACATGAATTACAAACATTCACATAATAGTCTTACAAATATCCATAATCCATGCATGAAGAATATCTTGATCTAATTCCCTAGCCCTAACAGTTTGGCTCCTCTTGATCCAACAAAACCCCTTCAAATTCAAATCAAACCTTGTGCTACTATACCTAGCCTAATATCATTTTCTTGATCCAGTCATCTTGGCTGAGATCCTTATGGAGAGAGCCCACTCTTAGCCTGTTAGGGCTAGATACTTGGCTAAGCGTGGTTTGTGGTTACCCTGGCATTACCTTCTTTCAGCCTAAGGTTCAATCCAGGTGATGCCATAGTGGTGACCTTACTTGGGAATCGAAAGATTAATCACCCCGGTAATATCTTTCATTTTAATTCTTAAGCTTGTGGATGATGAGTTTTAGAATTTACTAGGCTGAATTGGAAAGTTGTAAAGCTGTTAGTATCAGTCTTTGCAGCCTTCCTCCAGTGATCAAACATGCTCTTACACAAGTGATTTTAAGGTGTCAAGGTCAAATTTTGTTATTTATGTGAGTCTTCAAGCAAAATTTGGTCACTAGGCATTAGGTCTAGGGTTTGATTTTACCCTTGTCAAAGTTGTCCAAATGACGTTCCATGTCACCATTCAGCTGAGTCTACCATAATTTAGAGGCTTTTCATCATCATGCCAAGTTCCATTGGGTCATTTCACACCTTGTTCATGCTTCAGTTGCGCCTAGGCAAGGTTCATTTCCCTCTCCTAGGGCTTTGAAGCTAATTTCTCTTGGATGGTCAGATCATCGGAAAAAATTGTATCTTGATGTTCATACACCTTCCCCTATCCATAATGTACCTTATCAAACTCTTCCCATCACTGAGATCCCCCAAATTCCTCATTTTCGCACAAACCTTAGTTTCTTGCTACAACCTGGCAATTTTCTATGGTTGGGCCTGTGTTTTGCCTTTTTGGACCCCTTCCCCTCACTCAATTTCTAATATTCCACTTTCCCCTACTTCCTAACATCCCTCCATACTTCCCAAAATTTCCTCAAGGATTTAGAAGCTCCATATCCCCTTCATTTCACTTCATTTCGGCAAATCCCTTGTCCCACACATCGGGATATGTTTCACTCAAATGATGTTTCTAAGTAATAAAAGATGAATTTGGGAAACCTAAGAGAGTTTTTTGTCCATAATAGACCAAGGAAGAAAAACCTCCTTCACTTTTTACACAGGTGTCATGGTTTTGAAGAAATGTCAAAAATACGATTGTCTCGGGAGAATTGATACACCTCTGGAGTGACCTCGGGAAAATCAAGTTTTCTCCTAGCTTTGTTAGCTAAATGACTTGTTTGATGATCCAAATGATAAATAAAGGAAAATAGCTTTCCCGTGGGCTATCATGAGCTCAATTTGGAGTTGAGGAAGGAATTCCAAAGTTGACTGTAACAGCACTCTGCCTTTAGGCAGCCTCATTTGGCACAGTTCGACCAGTCTTAGGCGATTTGATTTTTGATAGATAAAATTAACTCCAAATCAAACAATTCTAGTTGGGTTGGAAATTAGACTCATATACCTTTCCCATGAGCTATCATGAGCTAAATTTGGGGTTTATTAAGACATCCAAAAGTTGATCGCAACACCACTCTTCCTTGAGGCAGCCTCATTTGGCACAGTTTAACCAGTCTTGGGAGATTTGAGTTTTGACAGGGAAAATGAACTCCAAATTAAACAATTCCAGTGGGGTTAGAAAGTAGATAGGACAGGATTTCCAACAAGCTATCCTGTGCTCAATTTGGACACCATGACGGCTTCCAAAAGTCACCAAGACAATAGCATGATGCACAGGAGAAGGAGCGCGGAGGTTTTATAAATATTTTCACTCCATATGGTCAGTTATATAAGTGGCAAAGGAAGGCAAAGGGTCACCCAAGCCATTTGTCATGTTTGTGGTGATACACGTGTAGCTGATGTTTAGCTCTCCACCTTCATTTTGTGACCCTTGGGCATTCTATCTCTTCATGGCACATTCTATATATTGTATGCAAACCATTTGCAAAGCAATTGGTTGGTTGGCTTGTAACTTCTGGGGGACTGTGGGGAAGAAACTTTGTTTCTGCACTGTATATTTTTACAGAGAATTAATGAAAGGCAGTGGCTCTGTTTCATGAGATTCATGTGGTTTTGAGTGTAACAAGTGTGTCTCTTATGTTTCATATGTATCTTGTTATGTTTCATAGTTCATTTCATATTCATTTCTGGTGAAATTTTTCGAGTGAGATTAGGTAGAATTCAATTTTATTGCTCTACCTGTGGGAAACTTTCATGTACAGTGTTCATTCTTCTATTGAAAATGATTCATGTTGTCCATGCCCTTTTCATCTTCTTAATCAATCTCTCCATTTCTTGTTATGTTTCATAGTTCATTTCGTATTCATTTCTGGTGAATGTTTTCGAGTGAGATTAGGTAGAATTCAATTTTATTCCTCTACCTGTGGGAAAATTTCATGTCCAGTGTTCATTCTTCTGTTGAAAAGGATTCATGTTGTCCATGCCCTTT